>BGPR01005347.1:0-95072 GCA_013235015.1 Araneus ventricosus
TCAAATCGCATAGGCTTCGATGAGTTTATTCCCATTAGTCTATAAAGTGGAACCTCCTTGTTTTTAACTATTCGATTAAGCAAAAACCAGCAATTTCTAGGGATTTGGTGTTAAATTCCTGTTAATTAATTAAAATTAATCAAAATTTTAAAGTTTTTCTTTAATAACTTCAGAGCATATTATTGCACAAAAACTATTTTTACACCTTCATGAATTTAAAAAAGTTCAAAGTTGCAATTTTATTTCCGTAATACTTTTCTCTAATTTTTATCAATTTTTAAAATATTTTTAAGTACATTTTACAAAAATGCTTTTCATGTTTTTAATTGTGGCGTTTATACACATGCATGTTGCGAAGACATTAAATGCTTTTTTTGTGTGTGAACGTTATCGTTGATATAGTTAATAGTATGGTAATAGAATGGTTTTCAAAAATAATATAAAGGTAGACGAAACATTATCAGGTCTGAATCACTTTTAAATTTCTTTGACGATTTCAGCATTTTCGCTTTGTGTACGAAAAAGTAAGTAATGAATTAGAATTTTCTATAATTAAAAAGTGACTAAATAAATAAATTTCTTCCCATATGACTTACTGCCATTTCAATATTTTAGCTTTATAAACCTTTCTTCTCTTTATTGGATTCTCATTGGTTCATTAATAATGCAAATCCATTTCTTTTATTCCGCACCGCCTACATTTCTGTCAAACATGATCCAGAAAATTAATTATTAAAACAAACAAAAAGCAGTCTGCAGGAGAAGAACTAATATTCATTGGTTCGAATATTCGTTACAGTTCAGAGCGTGATTCCTTCTGTATGTATAAATAATTAATTACTTCTCCAAAAATATCTACAAAAGATACCAAGTTACAAAACCTCGGAAAATCCTTACATTCTTCGTCAGCGAAGTGAATAAGAAATTGCACCAGTTTATAATTAAATTCAGAAGAGAGATGATTGCTTGCGACAAGTATTTCCTTCGTTTCAGACGCTTTTTCCGGGTATTTATAACAATAGACTGCAGTGCGTTAGTGACATTGAAAATGAAAAGAATATGGAGGCCTTTCTAGGAGGGCGCCATTTTTTTCCTCTTGACCGAATTGGTTCGACAATTTTTCTAGTCCATCTCCTGATGGCAATTTTACTTCATTTTTAAACAGACTGAAACGTATTTTGGAGGGCTTTTTTTTAACTAGGGGATAACAGCCTTCGTTGCTAAAAATCCCTAAACCTCGTATCTCTCGGAGATACAATTCAAGTCAAGTCAAAGACATTGAAAATGTGTTTGGTAGTGTTTTGATTCGAATAAAATAAATTTAATAAAAACAGTTATACTTTTATTAGTGTGTTGAAAAGCAATTTTTTAAACATTTTAATTAGTTTCTCCCGTTTAATCTTTATTTTTTAAATTCATTATTAAGAATATAATGGAATCTTCAAATCAATTTTTTCTTAAATTCACTACCACTAGGATGAATACAAAATTCATTTCACTGTACTCAATTTTAATGATTGTACTGTACTTTAATTGTTTTCTACTTTATAGTTTATAATTTACAATTCATTATTATGGGTTTTTGAAATCAATTTTTCTTGTTATTCACTACCAGGTGGCGCTACGAGTTTGTAAACAACATCTATATTATATAAAACGCTTATGCGTGGCACAAAAAAGTACCTTAATGCTTTCTCCCCGCTGGTAACGATCAGTTTGTTTACCTCATTTCGCTAACCGAGCTACTCGCTTACGGATTACAGGAGAAGTCATTACTTTTTTTCTTTTTGAATTTATTTATTCTCTCTTATATAATAAGAATTATAATGAACTCTTTGTGAACTTCTGAATACAATTTGCGTAGAAGAGAGCAGCGTGCAAGGGAATCCCTGGATGAAAGATTTCAGGTAAGATCGGCTAGAATTGCTGCCGATAGGCTTAGCGAGCCAGAGCCTTTTTTTGTGATACTAATTGTGTGCACTATTTATTATGTGTAAAAATAAAAATTACAGAATAAAGACCAGAGAACTAATTATACTTCAGAAAAGTTCTCTTGCACACTGCTCTCGGAGAATGATTAAAGTTGTATACTGTTTGCAACGTGTATATATATAGAGAGAGATTAGATTTTTTTGCCATCGTGTTTGAACGGAAGGAAGTGAATTACCACATGCTGCTTATGGTGAATGATAATGTTGCATGCCTTTTGCTTTTCTGTGTAATATTTCATAAAAAAGAGTGCATATTTAAAATTTTGTTTAAAAAAGCAAGGATTTTGGAAATTTTTGAGAAAAAAACTATCTTATCAATTATAAAAGGCTAAAAGTAAATAATTATTGTGGGTTTTAAATTTGAATAGTTAATATGAACATGTTTCAATCCACTATTTTCTTTAAACTGTCCTTTTTTAGCTAAAAGGTTGCAAGATGGTTTACATCTTTCTACGACAAGAGACGATCAAGAAGTTTCTGAGATTTAAAACACAAATGACAACATTGAGGAAAAAACTATTTCTTTCATGGCTAAATAATTGTTGAAATAAGCATCTATACAGGTGGGGAAGCTTTTCTGTGTAATATTTTATAAAAAAAGAGTGCATTTTCAAAATTTTGCTTAAAAAAGCAAGGATTTTGGAAATTTTTGAGAAAAAAGCTATCTTATCAATTATAAAAGGCTAAAAGTAAATAATTATTATGGGTTTTAAATTTGAATAGTTAATATGAACATGTTTCAATCCACTATTTTCTTTAAACTGTCCTTTTTTAGCTAAAAGGTTGCAAGATGGTTTACATCTTTCTACGAGAAGAGACGATCAAGAATTTTCTGAGATTAAAACACAAATGACTGCACTGAGAAACACACTATATTTTTCTGGGCTAAATAATTGTTGAAATAAGCATGTATACAAGTGGGAAGCTTTTCTGTGTAATATTTTATAAAAAAGAGTGCATATTTAAAATTTTGGTTAAAAAAGCAACAATTTTGAAAATTTTGAGAAAAAGCTATCTTATCTGTTTTAAAAAGCTAAAAGTAAATAATTATTATGGGTTATTATGGGTAAATTTGAATAGTTAATATGAACATGTTTCAATCCACTATTTTCTTTAAACTGTCCTTTTTTAGCTAAAAGGTTGCAAGATGGTTTACATCTTTCTACGAGAAGAGACGATCAAGAATTTTCTGAGATTAAAACACAAATGACTGCACTGAGAAACACATTATATTTTTTTGGGCTAAATAATTGTTGAAATAAGCATGTATACAAGTGGGAAGCTTTTCTGTGTAATATTTTATAAAAAAGAGTGCATATTTAAAATTTTGGTTAAAAAAGCAACAATTTTGTAAATTTTGAGAAAAAGCTATCTTATCTGTTTTAAAAAGCTAGAAGTAAATAATTATTATGGGTTTTAATTTTGAATAGTTAATTTGAGTATGTTTCAAGCCACTATTTAGTTAACTGTTCTTTTTTCGCTAAAAGGTTGCAAGATGGTTTACATCTTTCTACGACAAGAAACGATCAAGGATTTTCTGAGATTTAAAACACAAATGACTTCACTGAGAAAAACACTATATTTTTCTTGACTAAATAATTGTTGGAATAAGCATGTATACATGTGGGAAAGCTTTTCTGAATTACATTCCATTGCATAGAGGGCATATTTGAAATTTTGGTAGAAAAAGCAATTTTAAAAAATTTATTTTGAAGATTTGGAAAAGGCTATCTTGTCAGTTTTAAACTTAAAATTTTAATGGAATGAAGTTATGTTGAAATAAACTTTTGAATAAATACTCAAAAGTGTATGCCAAGAAGTTAATAAATAATTTATAAGTAATAAGATAAATTTCTGATTGATGAAAATAATTTTGATTCTTAATCATCTTTGGATTGTTAATATTACCTTTCAAATTTCTTTCTAACATTTACATATATATCTGTGCTACCAGAAGATTTTAATTGTAGGAACTGATGAAAAATTAATTTTAGGAGTTCGTGCAATTTGAAATAATTTAAATTTACTTTTATTAATTAATGTACTTATAATTTCCTAATACTAGCAGAAACGGATAACTGTACGGCAAGCGTGTGAAGCGAGCTGTTTTCACATAGTGATCCCGAAAGAATCACGTGATTCTTTGGTGTCGGTGAGCGGAGCGAGCAGGGGGTGTTATATATATATAAAGATTTTATAACAACTGTGCTAGAACACCCAGTGTCTTCATGTAGCGAGCGAAGCGAGCATGGGGCAGAGCCCCCTAGTTTAATTGAATTAATAGCTTCAATGGTAATTAAGCTCTGAAAATATTGAAATACTGTATTGTCATCGAGAACATGTAAGTGTAGAAAATTTCAAACCTCTATCATTCCAGAAAGTAAGTGAAAAATCGATCTTGGATTTCATTGCCGTACAGATACCTGCCCAGAGAGATTCTACCGTTGTCTTAATGCGTATATTTAGTATCTATTTTGCTTAGATATTCAATCAGAGCATTCCCCTTTACCCTTCCCGCATTCAGCAGACTTACGCTGACCTTTCATCTTCGGACCGGAAGGACGGAGGTATTAATTAAGAAAATTCAACAAAATTATTTAAAGGTGTTAAATAAAAACCGATTAAAAATTAATTCTTTAACTGATATAACCCCGCTATTGGTAAACCCACAATCCTCATTAATCTTACAGCCGCATAAAATGAGACAAGTCAAGTTATATAAAATTGTATAGTAATAATTAAAATTGCTGTTTGCTGCAATTTTCGATAACATCATGTGTGATGCAGAACTTTTGCTTTCAAAAGCAAAATTCTGAATTTTTCATAGTATAGAGTACTGGATTAACTTAGATTTCACAGCCACGGTGGCCTAGTGGCAAGATCTCGGCTTTGGGGCCGGAGGGTTCCAGGCTCGAAACCCGATTCCTCTGAAGATCCGTCGTGTGTTTAGGGGAGTTGGAAATCTAAGTCCGAAAATGTTAAATTGGCCACTTCGAGGCACATTTTCTCAAAATCTGTTATAGATACATGTTTAAAATTTTTTTAGAAGTAAAGTACACCTTTCTCATTATACTGAAATGAGTTTTTGATTAATTTTTAATTCTTTATAAATTTACAAAATATTTAATTAGACATAGTGAAATTTTACCCTATTTTGACACAACAAAAATTGTAAAAAATAAAGTTTTGAGTTTTAAAAAAACTAATTTCAGTATAATGAGAAAGGTGTACTTTACTTGTATGAAGAATTTCAAGCATTATCTATAACAGATTTTGAGAAAAGATACATCGAAATGGCAAATTTCACATTTTTTTATTTTAAAACAAAAAAATATGCAAAAAATAAATTTTTGAATTTGTTTCTTAGAAATCATTTCAGTATAATGCGAAAGATGTACTTTACTTGTATAAGAAATTTCAAACATGAATCATTTGAAACAGGGTTAGGGTTAACGGACTTAGGTTCCCCCTTAAGCCTTGTTCCCACAGCGCATGGCTTGTGGTTCCCACGGAGATCTACAAGCCTTTGATGTCCGAACATTTATTGAAATTTCACAGGAAAGTTCAAACCCTCCAGAGCTCTAACGAGTCTTTACGTTCCGAAGTCGACAAGTATAACAAATTTCAAACCAGACTCGCCAAGCCACACGCCGTGGGTTCGCGTCTTTAGGTCTGTTGCATATGAAATCATACGTAAGGGGCCAAACGTCCCCCATCCGATTTGGTACCCACAACCCACGTCCACTGACTCCCCCTTTGGGTTTAGAATCCACAGGGATAGACGAGAGCTGGTGTGGTGCTGAAGTTTCGAAAGGGAGTGCCAGTTAAGGTGTCGTCCTCGTCATCTGACCGAAGTTCGAAATTCCGAGGTCCGTCCCATAATAGCCCCGAGTTGCTTACAAACGGGACGTTAATGTAACTAAAATTAAAAATCTTACATTAGGTTGCGTGAAACTTGTATTAGGTTGCGTGAAACTTACATTAGGTTGCGATTAGTTTGTGTAACGTGCTATATTGCAAAAGTGCATCAGAACGTTGAAGGAAGAAAAATTCCGATTTTTCCTACCATTAGGTACAAAAAATGTTTAGATTTATCATTATTTTAGCGTAGGCGATTTGTAGATATGGCCAACAGCAAACCAAGACAATAACAGTCTTTTACATCTAAAGCTCCTTTCATATCTTTAGGCTTTGCTATCATTAGACAGAATAACTTCTACTAAACACAAAAAAGACAAGTTCATGTATCCTGACCAGATGCGGATTAAAGGCTTGGCGAATTAGTTTCTCACCAGCTCCCCGGGATGAAAGGGTGCCCCGAAATCAAGCTGGTTTCTTTCTTTTTATTTCGCTATTTTTTCCATTATCGAAATATATTATCTCTATGTAAGTCCCGATGGGTACATCCGATTTCAACTGAACAAGCCATCAGCGTCAAAATGCCGGAGAAACGATTATTTGCGTGAAGCATGTTAATAGCGGTTGAGTGCTGCAACGAAAGCCGTAACTGCCTGTCCAGTTCTGCTCCGGTTTTCTGGGGGAAATGTTGAGTAAAACTGCATCTGATTACTTTACCAGTACCGCGGGAAGTCTGTGGGCAGTACCCAACCGCTATCAATGTACTTGATGCCGCTAATTAATTCTCCGGCATTTTCCCGCTAATGACTTGCCCGACACAAATCGCATGTGTGTACCGGACCTCAAATCGGATGTATTCACCGAGCTTAAACAGATGCAAAAGTCTAACTCAGATAGTATTCCAGATGACAAGATACTCACTTTTCCGGTTATTTTAACCCTCCAGCAGGCGCAGGAGATACTCATATTGAGTATCGTATTATATACTTATATCGTTCTTTTTATAAATTTAAGTGCAATTTTTATTTATATAATCTGTGTTTAGTAAGAAGCTAATAAATACATTGCATTTATTAGTTATAGTTGCATTTATTTTTGTAAAACAACATGTTATAAATATGTAATTCATCTAGCTACTTCGGGGGCTGAAAATCTGTTACTCCCAATGCCCTTCATTTCCCCTTCAGATTTATGTTGAGCGCTCTTTAACCCCTTAACATACAAAGACGGCTTTGACACGCGCATCGAATTTTACAGAATTTTGCTATTTAAATCCGTATTTAAGTCAACGTAACAATAAATTGTAAATATAAAAATCACCTGGCACGCTTAAATGTCTCAAGTATTCTTTACAATCTTAAATAGATTGAAATAATAAAAAATATCCCGAATGGGTGGTGGCATCTAATTAAGAGATTAAATAAAATCATATGTTAAAAGGTTAAGTGTCATTTGAGGGAAACTCATCAGCCTTTTAAACATCTAATAGAGATAATATAAATAAGCACGCGAAATCATTTTGTTTTGGGACATCATAACTGGCAAGTCGAAATTTACCGCTACCCGTCAAAGTAGCCCAAGCCTTAAGAGTCCCGACTAAATAGCCCAAGACAAAATATCCCATACCGAAATAGCGTCGACAAAATAGCCCAAGACAAAATGGGCCAGAAAAATAATATTTTTTAATGCTATTCAGAATTTCAATTTGGGTTATTTTGTCAAGGTTATTTTGTCTTGGGCTATTTTGTCGGGCTATTTTGGCACAGGCTGTTTTGTCTTGAGATATTTTGTCGGGGCTATTTCGGCACGGGCTACATTGTTGGTCTCTTATGGCTTGATCTATTTTTACGGGGTACAGAAATTTACAAGTCCATATTTATAATGTTCTCATAGGGCTCCCAAGAACTTCAGCGCCAGGGTCCCCCCAACAAGCTTAATCCGTCCCTAATCCTGACCCAGGCACGTTTTCTTGTTTCTCATTATATCCGATTCCTACGGCTCATGCACATGGAAATAAATCCGCAAGCTGTTGTTCTCTCTTTCAATACCACATTCTTGATTTATACCAGCGCCAGATTCATTTCCTCCGCTCTAGTGCATTCATGCGAGCGTTTCTTTGTGGAGGAAACGGTTTCTTCCTTAATACAGAGTAATCATGCATTTGTCCCCTTTTATTAGGTTTTTTGGACGATTTATTGGGATTTTTTTCTCTTTATTTGCTTACTTTAAATATCAGTATTCAAATGGCTGAATAAAGGGTTTTTTCCCCCTTAGATTGTCAAAAAAGTGAAAAAAAACCTGTCTGTTCTTCGAACACCGGGCCTCGGATGAAAAAAGAAAATCTAAGATCTGCTCCAAAGGCTTAGCCTTTTTTTATTTATACAAGTCTTCGCTTTTATTAGTAATAACAAAATTACAATTAAATGTCTATTTTTATCAGTATTAACAAAATCGCAGTTATATGTCATTTGCTATAATCGGTAATTTTGGAGACATTATTAATGGAATTCCGTGTGGGTAAAATCGTTGAAAAGAGCTGAACATGGCATGAAATGCAACCATTAAAACGGCTGCCATCTGAAACAGAATAAAAAACCAAAATCCTTACACATACGTAATTTTTAATGACTTCAAGAAACAATCATGTTACATTCGAAGAGAATCGAACAACGTGATTGGTCGTGATCGCGTCACAAACATATTTACAGACAAACAGCCGAAATGCCAAGTTAAATAGGACCTCGATTCGCTCGGTTTATAAATAAAAGCATATTATTTCGTCATAAAAAGTGTTCTGATTGGTTTTAATATTAACTAGAACATCAAGTCTTGCAATTTTCATTGTTCTGAAATTTTTGTAAGAAGAGCAGAACATAATTTGATTTATTTTTATCATAAGTGTTGCATTTTTTTTTTTATCTAAAGTGTGTATTTACGTTTTTAAACTTTTAAACTCCTGGTGTGTTTTTATTAGACTCGGTGATTGCGTGTTTTGACTTTTTGACCCTTGCCTTTTGGAAATGAACTTTACATTTTTAAAAAAATACGGCTTTTGGTGTCATAGTGTGTCTTAAAAGTTTTTTTGATTATGTGTTTTCGTTTTTCATTATATATACGTTTGCATAAGTTTTATTTTATGTATTCTCTGTGTTATACGTTTTGCTTTCTAAGGCATATTCTTTTTATTTACTCATTGTGACTTTTGTTCTTTGAGTGTTTGTCAGCACACTGTAAATGGAGTTTTCTCTGTAGTGTGCTTTTCTTTAAATAAATAAATAATGTTGCAGTCGTATGAATTGCATACGTACGCACGCAAACACCCACATATATATAAGTGTAATTTAGATTACGATTATTATATTTTAATTTAACCTTTTGATTCATATACCTCATGCATTTTCAAAATATATGTAACATCTTCAATTTTTGGGTGTTTGTAGAGGCATTTTCAAAAATAGTCCAGGGACGATTTACGTAAGCTTTTCTTTATTGAGGGATTAGAAATGTGTTCCGGTTAATTTAGCATTTTAAATTATATTGAAACGTCAAACCATGATCATACTTACGAATAACATTGGCCGTGTGTCGTTGCGACAGTAAAAGACAGAGCAAGAAAGGGCAGTTAACAATGCACAGAAAGATTGTTAACTGCCCCTGAAAAGACTCGTGACTCGAAGTGAAAGTAGAAGTGAGCTTGTTACAATGGTAAGTAGAAGAAATTAAAAATGGAGTATCGTTAAAAATAATTAAAGTAAGTTTAAAAAATTAAATTTTATTACATATATACACTAAAAATACACTGGCGTGAAAAAATTAAGGACCATTTAGTAAAATAAGAAAAATTTGGAGTTAATACGGAAACAATGGTTCAAAATCAGTTGTGGAGAATAGTGCGGCATACAAATCGAGTATCGTACAAAATTTACACTTGAGATTCGGTCACGAGGGCATTCAGGGAACCAACCAGATATTGATGAAGACGAAAAGGCACTTCGGCTGTTTCGGCATCTTGTTATAATGTTTTTACTTTCTCGTATACGAAGTATGCAAAGAGAAAGTATTGTAATCATCAAAAAATTCGAACTCGAGATTTTGACGAATCTCCACGTTTTAGACCTCCCTGAGTCCAAAAAACACAATTTTAGAATTATGTCTGTCTGCCTGTGAACACGATAACTCGAAAACTATTAGAGCTACAGGGATGAAATGTGGTATGTGATCTTTACAGATAATTTGCATGTTCCTATCAAATTTTGGACAAAATCCGTCTGCGGGAAGTCTGTCTGTCTGTCCGCAGTCATGTGAACACTATAACTCAAAAACTTGAATATCTAGATGGATAAAATTTAGTACACAGTAGTATTAGTGCAGTAGTATTATTGTATTACTAGCTGATCCCACGCAGAGCATCTACACTACGTTATACGCAGAACATGCGTTTTAGCCAAATTGGCTCATTCTAGCCCCGTACTTGACGGTTCATTGGGGCTGCAGGCCTCATCACCCGTAAATCTGACTGATATGCTTTATGAAAATGAAAATTATACTTTTTAGTTAATTCATATACCAAATGAAGATAATTTATTAATGAATAGTGTTGATGAACGAACAATGTTTAAAGAATTTTTTTGAAAGTTTTTAATTTTCAAGGATTAAAAATAAATCTTTTAAGGTGATACTAAAATGATGTGAGAATTATGGGAGGAAGAAAAAGGTAATGATATCGAGTGAAAACACTCATGGAAAAATTTTGCTAGTCAAGGATATAACTCACAACCCTGAGTTATGAACGGGACAGGCTGGCGATTTACAATCGGGGCATACGGATTGAGGGTGAAACGGGATTTTTTCTGATTTCAACTTTCCTTTATATCGCAGTGCGTATAACGGAAAAGTACCGAAAATACAATGTTCGCAATAGAAAGTTCCATGATGGTCATTTCAGTTTGTGAATTTCTGTTGCCTGACTTAAACTATTTTGACGTTGATCTAAACTATTTTGACGTTCTCTGGCTCTCATAAGCCCATCTGCCTTATTTCTAACTGATCTCATTTGAATAATTTCATCTCAATTCCATTAAACTCATTTCTTTTCAAGGAAAAGTTGCTGTACTCCAGAACGAATATAGCAGCAGCTTATTCTTATGGAGTTATGCCTAACCTGGCAGAGGCTACCGGTTTTGTTTTGTAAACGAACTGATGGTTGACAGCGGCAAAAGAGAAATCAAACTTTTTTTACGCCACGTATATTAGCTTTATATATATATATAGATTGGTATCAAAATATTGTTTGAGGAAATTCTCAACAATAACTAATAGTTTGACAATAATAACAAATAGTTTGTATGGAACTATTTATCACTTTCTAAAGGACTATTATATCTTCTTACTTTCTTTTGCTTATTTTTTATGTTGTAAAGTGTTCTGAATCGGCGAGATGCTACTTACCTTAAGCTAATCACATTTTTCTCCGGTTTTCCATTACGTGCCATTCCCATGGTCCATGCCCTCGGAGTACAATCCGAGACATAACAAATCCACCATTTGTTGTTCTTACACCGAATCCCTATTTCGTGATTTATACCTGCGGCAGATCCATTTCCCTTCCTAATGCATTCATATCAACGTCTCATTATCAGGAATTGGACTTTTTTTCTCCCAGGGATTTAATCGGAAGTAATCGCGCCCTAGTCTCCCTGGGAATGGATTTCAGGGAGATTTATCTCCCTCTTCTTTCTCAGTCATCTAGTGTTGGATCATGTTCTTCGATTATATTTGATGGCATAAAGCAGTGTTTCCCAACCTTTTTCGTGCCATGCCCTCCTAAGCCTTTCTAAAATTCTTATGCAACATATACATGGATTTAAATATTGAAAAACTGAATTGTTCACTGACGGAACTTAAATGATAGGTTTTAAGTAGAAATCACTAAGATATTATTGAGAAAAACAGTAAGTAAATTTTCAAAACATATAAATTAAGAACTGAAATTCAAGTAAGAAATAATTTTTCGAATTTCAAAATTTTTTTTTTCAAAAGGTTTTCTGTGATTAAAATTTTTTTATATATATTTTTGAAAATTATTCAGCGAGTAGATCCTAAAAAATGTCGAGCTGTCAATTTATATATATATTAATTAAATCTCAGTACACAGTTCCTTTTAAATTTTGGACGAGTCCATTTTCGAATTGCCTCCCTCAATAATCAAATTACTTCCTATGGTGCGTAGGGGAATACTGGTATAAAGAGTATGATTTTACGGGAAGGACTAGACTGGATCATATTGCGCAAAATATTCATTGATTCCGAATTTTATAGCGATAAAAATAGCTCTTTTAAAAGAGACTTTATTTGTGCACTAAAATGTTAAATTCTGTTTTTATTTTGATTACTTTCTATTTTAAAGTTTTTAATTTATAATTCATTATTATAAACACTCGCATGTCTGTGAACAGTTTACCTCACGTCAATATATATATATATATTAATTTAAATAAATCAATTAGCAATTTACACAAAACTTGCATTACATTTAAAATATATATAAATATTAAAATACAATTACCCTATCCATAATCATACATTCGAAGTACAAAAGAAAAATTTACTAAAAACTATTACTACTTTGAAAAAGTCAACCTTATTTGGATTTCCAACAATCAAATAGCTAACCAGCTTGGGGACTGATTTGTCGCATTAAATCTAGATTCTGTGGCGCCAACCCTCTGCGGAGCCAATTGTTTGAAAAAGAAAGAGGGGAATAAATTCCAAAATCATCTCAAGATAAGAAAAAAGAAATAAAATACCTTACTATTATACCTACATATCAAAGATTTATATATAATCACACCATTATACAACATAACAATTCAACTTAACCCTAAGAAAGTTCTGCATTTAATGGGGAAATATTTTTGATTTAAGAGTTTTAATACTAATATAACACTATAAGGAATATTAAATTTAAATTAAATTTAGCCAGTTATATAATATATATCAGATATGTCTTTAGATAAATAATAATTATTTATTATACGATGCAATCATAATCTTTAAAATAGTGGCGCTATCTGCCATTGAAATAATTTACTAAAATGATTTTGCTAAATAAATCATCCCATCATATCGTATCATATATATATGTATACAGGCTCTTTATCGCATTCTTTAAAGATTTGGCCATTATTTTTCGGGTGCGAATTATTTCCACAAGTCTGCTTTTATCAGTATTAACAAAATTACGATTGAATGTCTGCTTTTATCAATATTAACAAAATTACGATTGAATGTCTGCCTTCATCAGTCTTAACAAATTTACAATTAAATGTTACGACCTTACAAAAACCACTTAATTGATATAATGGTGCCAAGCATTGAAATCATTCAATACGCATCATTTTGAAACGGAATCAAAAAATAAAAATCCTTGAACATGCGTCGTTTTTAATGACAGCAAGGAACATTCATGCTAAATTTGAAGAAAATCGAACAACGCATTTGGTCGTGACTGCTTTACAAACGAACCTATACGCAAACACTCACAATGCCGGTCGGTGAGTTATGGAGCCTTGAAATCAATTTTTTTCTCAAGTTCATTACCAAATGGCACCACTGGTAATGGAATCAAAATTTAATCAAATTTACTATCAGCTGTTATTTAGGTTCTGAAAATATTAAAATGTTGTATTGTCATCTGGACAATGTTTCAAAAGTAAGTTCATCAGGAAGTGAGTAAAAAATCGATTACAGAATTTCATCTGAAAAAACATGAAAGAAATCAAGTTAAATAAAAGTGCGTAAAATGCCGCTAACGATTAGTTAGATACAGAAAACAAATGAATAAACTAATCAAGTTGTAGGCTTTTTTATATGCCGTGAGAACTATACCGTGCTAGAGCCTAATTAATCTTCGGACTACCATTGTGATATTGTGCTAGAACTTTGAACTGTATAATTTGCATTTTTAGTTGTTCCATTTCTGTTTCAGTTTTGTCTTACGATATGGCAATAGTCTTCTACCATTGATATATATTGTTGCGTTTTGTGAAATAAATTGCTTAATACCTTTCTTATAGTTTCTTAATTGTGTTATCTTTTTATTTAGCAAGCGTTAAAGTTAAACGTCTTGTAACGTGCTTATGTGGTAGGGTGAAATATTCTGAACTCAGATAACTCTTCACCGGCCACATATATATGCATAGAAGCCACCCCGACCTGCCGCAAAGCCGTGCTGTCTAATCTGAATGACAGGAACTCCACGACAACAACTGGGGAACTAAAGTCAGATTCCTAACGGCTATCATCGGCCACGCCTAACCCCTTCCGAAGAAGGTATGTCCCGTCATCGGAGTTGAGGTGACTACTCCACACCTTTCTATACCATCCGGGAAGCGAGAACCCGCTTACCAATCCGGCGGCTTCTCGTCCGTGTACTGGCGGCAGCCTACCCAGAATGGTCCTTGTAATGTCTTTATAAACATAAAACGAGTAAAGTTAATAAAGTGTATAAAAATAAATCGATTGACTTAAAAATGCGTTACAATCGTCAAAATTTGGACCAGGATGATCAGATGAATATTCCCTAAAAAGACAAATACAGTAAAACACCGTTTATACGTCTCCCAAGGGAACGACGTAAAACGAAGTATAAATGAAAAGACGTATAATCGAAATTTTAATGAACACTTTTGATTGTTACAAATTTAATGCTTCTAATGCAAATTTATTTAAAAAAATATTTTTAAAACTTTTTAAGAGCTTTTTAAAAAGCTTTATAAAATTAAACATTTTTCACAAAACTGAGAAAAAGCGTACCTTTATTTTACAATAATAATTTGTGGACACCCTATAGAGCCAACTGAAAGTTATTTTGAAATTTCTATATTTTCTGCGCTTTATCCGTTTCTTGAGAGTTGTCTCCCAGCAAATCAATACCATTTTCTCTCATCTCTTCGACGAAACCACCTACCTCTTGAAACGAGGCAACAAGTCTCCAACACATTTCAATGAAGCTCGATTCTCGAGAGGCTGATGAGAAAAGCGCTGAATGCGATCGTTACAAGTTTTTCAATGCTTTTACTGTATGTCTCCTTTGTGTGCGATTCATTCATTCGGCTGCATTGCAACATATTTCCGTGATATTTGCAAAGCATTTGTGCAAATCTGCATACCATTTAGAAAATTAATCTTCTTTCCCTAGTTTGTTTGAGTTAGTTGAGAAATATTTGTATACATTCAAGTTTGCAGCCATCATTTCATTTAAATATCTGTTCTGTTTAACCAGAGAAATTTGACAACTTTAAAAATGAAACGACACGTTTAGAGAGCATTGATGCCTTCAGTCCCAAAGGGTTCTACATACAATTGAACCAAATTTCCACAAAATCGTAGCTTTCAGAACATGGTTGAATTCCACAATGAAATTTTAGATAGTAATTCAACAGATGCATAGATATTTGCTATGAACGAATACGAATGAAACCGTAGAAACGTGGACGCTTAAACTGCGCGTATATGTTGTAAAATGTATTTTTCTATTCTATTTTGTATTCCTTATCTTACTTAGAATTATGACTCCGTACCGTCCGTTCTATGAAATTATTTTGAAAATCTATCTATCTTCTTTTGAAGTTGATACGTAGTTATTTACATAAGGCGAGGGCAGAATGAAAAGGAACCATTGTTATACAAAGCGGAAAGCTTATAAATTATGTAGCCATACATTTAGTGAACGGGTGTACCTAAAATCATAAAAGTGATGTATACGCATAGGAATGCGAGTATCAGCTACAAAGCGAAACTATTCGTAGCATCCCTGGTGATAAAATAAGGCACTAGTACTCCTTGGTATAGGTACAGATTCCTCATTGAAATATATCTCTTGCAATGGTTCTCATGACACTATTTGTGAAAAATTTCTCCACTTCAACCGAGGGCGGGGCCCCCCCCGGTGAAATATTGTAGGAGGGTGAAAATCGCAGCTCGCAGAAGAGCCAACCAGCACAAAGGTGATGGGAATTTGCCCGTAGTTCCCATGATATTGTTACGAAAATCGTGCTGTGTGTTACGGTGAAAACATTCCAAGAAGCAGGATAATGGAGAACGACGCTTTATTCTCAAATATGCCGGTAAACACGAAGCACAGGTAACAGGAAAAACAGAGCACCTGCCCAAATTAGCAACATAAACAGGCATCAAATCACTAACAATAATAGTAATAGCACCAGTAAAAGCGATCAGCGTCTAACAGCTGACCAACTCGCAAAGCGAACAAGACTTCAAATAGATTGATTCAATCGATGAGCTCTCGGTATTTATACATTTTCCAACAGGATGCGACGTCACACAGAATCGTCTAGTACATTCTGTGTATATTTTCGCTCCTAATAGAGATAGGACGAAAATTCTAGCATTTTTTGAAAACCTACTTTTTTGTCGCCAAAATCACCAAATTTGTCGCCAAATTGGTCGCCAAGTTTTTCGCCAAGGTCGCGGTTCATTGGCTGGCACTTTCCCCGACATTAATAAAAACGTAGAGCTATAAATAATCTTATTCATACCTCCATGAATAAAACCTCTGTAAATGTCTCTTTCCAACCATAAGACTAACATTACGCGGAAGCGACACTGCTTGTTCGTAACAATATAAAGATAGAAAGATAATTCATGTTAGATGAATTACCGCCTCATCGCAATTAACAACTTTTGCTTGAAAGTTTTTCGATAGCTGTAATCGTTTCGAAGTTAGGGGCTGAAAAGTGATCATGATAAAGATTAAAAAGATATCGTGATTTTTCAAGCCTTAACTTGGGCTGTTTTTTACCTAAGTTTGCGACACCTCGTTGGAAAGCTCACATCAGTTACATTCTCCCCCGCCACCTCTGCTTTTAACCTCATAGCTCTTAATCTTTTATCTCTAACCCTTATGAAATTAGAGGACAAAATGGCGGACGAAGGGAAAATTTTCTTTTTCTTATAGTTCCGAATAAAAGGAATCTCACTTCAGTCTCCGACTTTTTTTTTATTTCGTTGCAGAGAAGTACACAAATCGTTCATTACAGCCGGATAAACCACGTAAATAACAGAAATTTAAATTCGTACTTTTTGCTTTCAGTTGAGTCTACACTCGAGTCCAAAAGTTAAGCATAATTCGTAAAATTCGAAAACTTTAGAGTTAGTATGAATGTAAAGGTTCACAATCAGTAATGGAGAATCCTGTTATGTACAATTGTGGAAACTCGCATTTCATAGTGTAGATTCGATCACGAGGACATTTAGGGGATCGACCAGAAAGTGATGAGGCTCACCCCTTTTCACATCAAGTTGATAATGATTTGAATCTTTCTTGAATGGTGTTTTTTGCTGTGTACAATACTTACATGCATTTTCGTAAAAATAGCACGTATTTACGGAAAGATATAAAGGTTTTCTTAAAAAAATGCAAAATTTTTGAAACTTCAAATTATATTCAATCTTCATAATATGTTATGTACTCGATAGTATGTCAGCGAAGCATTATCTTAAAATTCAAAATAAATACTTTGAATTTTGGAAAAATATGAGTATTTGGAGTAAATAATTTTCAACGGAGCTTGAAGCTAATTGATGAGGGTTTTTTCACGAATGGAAAATTTTTAGAATTTGAATCTTCAAATAGTTACACTTCATTAAGGTTATAAATAAGCAAAATACCCATGCATACTTATTAATTAATGTAATAACTAAGCATTATTAGAAATTTAAAAAATTAAGCTGTTAAATTCTTATTAAGATATTTGTTACGCACTGTTATTTTATTACGTAAGTTCTGTAAATGTTTTACACCCTCTTTGTTGGGGCTCAAAAATATTCGTCGTGGGCCGTAAGTTTGACATGCTTGGTCTAGTGTATAATGCAATACCATGAAACAATTCTAGATGAACAATTCTAGAAATAAATGGAAATAAATCTTCTAGAAATCCCATTCTAGACAAACAAAGGTACGATTATTTGTGATTCAATCCAGCGAGAAAAAAATCCTTTTCCTCGTCAATGAGGCGCTGCTATGAATGCATTGGAAATGGAAATGGCTTTGCCGCAGGTATAAAGAAGGCATAACACAGGATTGAGGAAACCAACAATACCCACTGGTGTGTTGTAATTAGGATTTCATTCTAGGTACATGGGCCAAAGGCAATAATGAGAAACAAGAACTAGAAAACAGAATTGGGTCCGGATATAAATGCTTCAGGTCGGCTGTTGTGGGTAAAGTGTGCTTAAAATCAGGGATAACAAAAGTGACTATTTTTTTCTTTTTAAAATGGGTTTAACTTAGTTATAGTAATGTTCCGTTTTGAAGCAACACGATGGCTATTTTGGGACGGAACTCGTCATTTTGAACCACGGTCAGATGAATAGGACGACTCCTGAATTGGAACCCCCTCTCCAAACTTCCGCACCACACCAAAGGAAGGAGGTTTGACCCCCTACGTATGATTTAACGTGCAACAGGCCCAATATACGACTGATCTTCAGTGGAATCGGGTTTCGAACCTGGAACCATCGGGCCCTGAAGCCGAGACCCTACCACTCTTAGAACGAGACATCTACTAATCTTTAGGTAGTAGTATTATGGATAGCAGGCGACGTGTGAATTCAATATAACGAATTAACCGATTCGTTTAACTACATTTCTATATTACAGATGATAAAAAAATGTTACATAATTACAGTATTTATGAAGCGCTATTTACAGTTTTTATAAGTTCTAGTTGATCCCATCGTCGTTAACCCTTTCTTCTCGTCATGCTCTGTCTCTCGATTTCCTGTTCTCCTTCTGAATTGTTTCTGCGCAGCTATGCATAGCGATTACAGAGCTCTCTTCTGGCATTTCCACTGGTGACTTATTGGTATGCGCATTCGAGAAAACACATATTAAATCCTTAAATTTTTATTTATTAATGAAAAGAACAAGAATTAGCACGTGAAAATAAATAATTCATGTAGTCTTATGTTTTTCTGCAGTACAAATGTCAGCCTCATCTATTAAACTGGCACAGGCTCCACTTGTTGGAACTGGGGTGCGAAGCTGGTGTTGCTCCTGTAGAACAAATCTACTTAATTATATTTGGCGTTGATTTCAAGTAAGAATAAAATTCTTCGCAGGATTTCTTAAAATTTACTTTGATAATTAACATTGGCATAAGAACTGCGACTTGCAATTGGTTTTCGCTTGTCCATAATTTATTCATAAGAAAAAAGACTCTTTCTATGGGTGCATTAGTGACGAAAGGGCATAAAAAACATATAATGATTTCGAAATTTTAATCTTCTTTAAATTAAATCTTTTTAACGCCACCTAATTTTGAATTAAAAACGCTTTTTAACTTACCTTAATATTTCTATTTAAATTCTACCATTAGAATAACTGCCACTTTAACTTGAAGAAGTCCGGATTCAGCCGGCTGTAGCGTGCGGGATTTCCCCTTCTTCAAAGCTATTATAAAAACTAGCCTTGATGTTGTAACTACTATATGGGAACAAAGAATCCCATCTCCTTTTAAACCTTGCGAATAAATTTAAGTTGTATGTTTAATTTTCTCGTATTACTACGAATCAAACTCGCAAACCCAATTATTCACTGCAAGAACCTGGCCAAGTAACGCATGAATAGCGAGATGGCAAGCTTGGTGAGATGAAGCACGAATCACTTGCTTACTTTAAACACGCACTTTTTTATCGCCCCACTACCGGCTGGAAAGCAGAAATATTGAAGGGAAGAGTGATTCAATACGAAACCTGTTCTACCGCATACCTTTTATCTTGTCCCTTTATTGCACATTTGCACAATAAAGGGGACTTGTCCGTACCGAAAAAGAAAATGGAATCATTCTTCATCTGAAAGTTTTCATGAGGAAAGAAAATATAGCACACAACTTGACAGCGCCTGAGAAAACAAACTATTTACTGAAGCATTCTGTTGAAGCACGTCATTGTCTCAGATTAACCGTAGATGGAGAGATGCGTGCAGTGTCATAACGTATTCTGAATAACTAAACTCTGTTTTTTTTGTCATACAGTTTGCAATAGGTTTATGGTTTTAAAACTAGAATTGTAGATTTGTATCAAGGCTTGGAGAGGCAATGTCAGCAGGTTGATTGTCAGTCGATCTGTTCATCTGGGTGTATGTGAGGGGCCCTCATCGTAAACCAGGGGGTGGTTGCATGTGGTCTGAGTTGTTCTTTAATCAAGAATTATTCAATGTTTCACAAACATTTATTTGAGGACAAACACATAAAATGGGCGTATGATGACATATAACATTGGTTGGATGATTCACATTTGGACGGTGACAAACTTTGAAGTATTCAATAATGACGCAACAAGATTTCCACTCTTTCATGAGGAGTTATATATTCTGAAGCAACAAGAGATGCGTTCGCACATCGCGAGTTTGGAGAAGGTGGTGCCAGCTCAGGTATCGTCCTCATCATCTGACAACGGGTCAAAATTACGAGGTTCGTCCCAAAATAGCCTTCGTGTTGCTTCAAAACGGGACGTTAATATAACTAAACTAAACATGGCGAGTCACGAGGCTTAAGTGCTAAAATTTCTGTTTCTGCAACAGCGCCACCTATAATAACTGATTAGTTCACAACATTATGTGAACGCAATAACTCAAACAAACTAGAAAATACAATAATCTAAATTAAGGAATTTTGGATGTAATCTTTACACTAAAACACTAACTATGTTTCTAATTTTGGATTAAATCTGTCAAAGGGTAGTCTGTTTGCTTGTCAGTGAGCATATGAACACGATAACTCAAAACCATAACAAGTTAGATAAATGATATTCAGTTACAGTTTTGACACCGAAATTGTAGATCTTTATCAAAATTTCGCCCCAGTCGGTCAACAGGAAGATGTCGAGAATGAATACTAAATTCTCTTCACTGTACTCCGAAGCTTGTCCCCCGGAGGTCACCACGGATGAGAAGCCTCCGGATTATTGCTTTCCCTGGGGGGATATCAATAGTGAGAGTAGAGTTACCTTTCATCAATGATAGTGGAGTGGATGTCCAAACTACCCTCAAGGGTTTTAGCTACCAGTGATAGTACGTACCTCTTTCGGGAGGGGTCGGGCCGTAGTCGGTGATGACTGTTAGGACTCCGGCCTCAGTATTCATTCAGAAACCCCGAGTGCCAAGACAAGGCTGGGATAATTTTGTTAAGGTACCGGAAGCTTAACACTAAACACTCTGTAAAGCGGTCTCAAACTAAAAACAATGGAATCAGACCCAATTTATTGTAAACAACTTTTTACATATAAAGTTAAGTCTGACGTCATCTCGACGTACCTTACGGTTGTATACAAACATTCTTTCAACCAATGACAGAAGATTTCATTTCGACGTCATTTCTACATCAGACATTCTTTTAACCAATAACTGAAGGCAGATGCCATTTGCATAAGTGAATGGAAAAATTGTTGTCTTCTTTCAGCAAGAACACTCTCACTGGTTTAATATCAAATATTCTATGAAACTTCTTTTAAAATATATTAAAAATATTTCGCTAACGTCACTAATAACGAACACAATACAGTGTCCGTTACTGACGTTACAAGTAAACAACAACTTACAAAATCAAAATAAATAAAAAAAAATTACAATGAAAGAAATAATTCTGCGTCCCAGACGACGTTATTACCAATTAAATGAAATAATTATTTGCACTCTGTTATTTCATATCTAAACACATCGAATACGTTTTGAACATCAAAAACAACAAGCATTGCACCAGTTTCTATAAATACTTAAAAAAAAGTAAAAATCAGCTCAAACAAAGGAAATAGCTGTATCAAATAATCATCTCCCTTCCAAAATTTAATTATAAACTGAGACAGTTTCGTATCCACTGCTCTGTCGAAGAATGAAAGGAATCTACGAGTTTTTATTACTATTCTGTAGATATTTTTAGATCGGGAATTAATTATTCATACATCTGAGAGAATGAATCACTTTCGAAGCTCAAAGGAAAATACGAAGCAGTGAATCTCAGCCCTTTGCGCGCGAATTGCTTTTCTGTTTCTTTGTGCTTGAAATAAATGCATTCAGTGAGAAACGAAAAAGTGATTTATATCAGTCTCTCAGAAGCCAATGCGGTTAAGTCCAGAGAAGAAAAATTGAGATTTCGCGTATTAATTAATATTTTTAATAGGTTAATTTTGAAAATTTTTGGTTTATTAATTTGATTAGAAAAGTATATAAAGTATTTATTCAAAGGATGGTCTCTGCAAGAAAACAAGATATCTTCAGGATACGAAGTTTATAAAAATCAGAAAACATTGAAAAATTGACTTACCGCATCGGCTGCTGAACGACTCATTTTACAGGGGTGGAGAACCTTTAGCCTTATTACATTTCTGCAGTTGGGCAAAAGGCCGGTTTAAATCTTAAGGGTTATTGTTCTGTAATTAATGTTATATTACAGGCAATTATATATTTGAATACAAATTGTAAGTAACTGGTAAGGCCGTATAAGAAACTCAAGAAAGCCACATGCAGCCTTTAGGCCGCAGGTTCCTCACCCCTGCTATATTATGTACTAGCAGTACGCGCACGGTTTTGCCCGTGGCATAATGACTTCAACAGAATTAAAAAAGCCCAAAGTTTTGAAAACGAAATATATATATATATATATATATATATATATATATATATATATATATNTATATATATATATATATATATATATATATATATATATATATATATATTATATATATATATTATTGATTTAGCCCTCGCTTTTTAGTGAAAGTACACGCAGGAACTTGAGGGAGATGAATAACGCGTTCTTTTAACTAAAGATATCAGCATATATGCGCGACTAACCAAACGTATAAACCAAATAAATCAAGTGTTTCTTGGATCAGTAAAATGAAGTAAGTAAGATTAGCTGACGTAATAAAATGATCGAGAGTATGACGTGACTTTCGCTTGGTACCGCCAGCCAATCGGATAGTAGAAATGCATTCTGGGAACTCAAAGTAGCCTTGGTCGAAAGCTTCGTCGATTCGGATATGCGAGAGAAAATGTTTTGAAATGATCAATAAGAAAATTCATAGAAAATCGGAGAAAAAAGATATTTTAACCATTCTTATTTTAAAATAGGGATAAATATTCCGGTCTATACCTAAAAAATTGAAAATGATAACGTTATTAAAAGGTTGGATGCAAGAAAATAAGAATTGAAAGTTAAAAATATAAATGAAAAGCGACTATTACTTAAAAATTTCTCAAAATACAGTAAATTATGTTGGAAATTCAAAACAAACTTCATTAGAAAGAAATTGTTGGTTCTATCCGATGGCGCATTGATTGTTTTTCAACGATAATTAGAAAAAATACTACAGCTGTAAACGTGCCAAAAATGACCCAAAACAACACAAAACATTAAATAAAAAAATTTCTATATTAAATTTTAAAATTCAGGCTGCGAGGTGCATTGAGTCACTATTACGACTACCTGTGTGCAATTTCATGGCTGTAAGTGCAATAGATTCATCTGGACATCGTACACACACACATTGTCTTTTATAAGTATAGATGAATCAATGTAACTTTCTTTGATATAAGAAATGCCTGTGAGACCTAAATATTAAACAAGGGAAACTTATAAAAATTGTCTGTTTATGTATTTTAATATGTGTCGTTTGTAACAAATATCTTACATGTTCTTTGTTTTTTGTTTAAGGTTAAGCATTTACAAAAGAAAAAATGTGAAATCTGAGTTTAGTCGGGAAACGTTACCTTTACAGGGTGACTTTAAATTAACCTACAACTTTTAACTGAAATAACTCTTAAGACGTTGCAGATAACACTACAAATATTTTTTTTATTGAAAAGAACGTTGAAAAGGATTTTAATGCAGAACATTTTCAAAGTAAGAACCGACAGAGGTGATACAATAGCACAACCTAGTCACAAAGTTGTCAGTTACAAGTTCAAGAGTTTTTCTTTTAATGCTTGCAAATGAGTCAGTTATGGACCTATTAAGGTTTGTAGGCTTCTTCTTGTACACCAAATCTTTCATATGACCCCAATGAAAGAAATCACATGGATTGAGATCTGGTGAATAAGGTAGCCAATGTGATGATCCAGGATAACGGTTTGGTTATTGATCACTTCTTCTGTTCTAAAAGTTACCTTTGCGCCGGCTTTTCCCTTCAAATCATCTGTCACGTAACCAAACCTTTTAAATTTTCTTTTCAGATCTCTTACTATCGCTCTAGATGGCTTAGGTCGGTTTCTGAATGTTGCAGACCACTTCCGTAGTAATAGTGTGCCATTTTCGCTAGATAAATAGCAATTTTTAACAATAAATACCAAATTTTTCGGTTCTTCTTCGGTTGAATACGACACTTTGGCAGACATTTTGAAAATGACGTGAAACTGATACTAAACAAATTACTTTTACGCCCTCTGCCACTGCATGCATTCGTGGCACCATCTAGTGAGACTCTGAGGAGTTATTTCAGCTAAAGATTGTAGGTTAATTAAAAGTCACCCTGTATATTCTCCATTTGCATACCAAAAAGAGATGGGACCCAGGGGAAACAACACACATGGCATCGCAATCACTTAATATACGTTGTTTCATGACTGAATGTTTTCTTACGCTGTCTCTTCCCCCTTAAAAATGTTTAATGGATTCCAAAATCAAATTAAAGCAGCGCTAAGTGAGTCTGAATTGACTTCAAATTAGATTCTTAACACAGGATTCTTAACACATCAAAGAGTGATTTACAATAGCATAACAACAGTCATGTGATCGGGGCTTTTTTTACTTTACTGACATATTAGTAAAATTATAATGGCTAGGACGACTGCGGGTCCAAACATATTTGAATAAATTGAATTTTTTATTTTAAAAAGAAGGAAACGAATCCCAAAACTGTTTTCTAAGAAAAAAAACCCCAAAAGCTTCATACTTTTCTTATTTGCTGCTTTTTAACCGAACTTTTATGATATTATTTACATCAGAGGTTTACTTAAGGATTTTTGTTACTTTTTTACAGCTACCATTGTAACTTTCGAGGGCTTTGATTGGACAAGCGAATCTGACGTCACTCTTCTGCACATCGCATCAATAGTGAGACACGCGTATCTTGTTTCGGTTATTTGTTTTCAAAAGGGGAATATTTCTTCTTCTTGATTTAATGTCGTTAGATTTGCTTCATTACTGCTTCATTCAGATCTGAAACATTAAAATTCATATTTTAATAGTTAACTTAAACCATGATAAACATAAGAATTGAAATAATGCCTGATATAGGATTACAAATTACAACATACATCATCTAAAAGATAATGATTTGAAATAATTATTGCTACTTACCAGCACACAAGCCTTGTTCCAGATGGTCTAGAAGATCGAAGATTCCATTTCGTGTCGGATGTTCTTCCATATTCTTATATCCATGAATACACATCGGAAACACTTTTAAGGTTGCTTCGAACGATGGTTTCATCTTCAACGATTTTAACAATTTCATTTACAAAAGAGGGGGGAAGATTGGAATTCTGAATAGCCATGGCGTATTACACAAAGAACATTTCGCTATCGCTAGTTGAAAGAATCAGTCAGGGCGTGGTCAGAGGTAAACAAAGAAGTTAAGCATAGTTACGTCAGATTCGCTTGTCCAATCAGAGCCCTCCAAAGTTACAATGGTGCTCTGCTCGAGTACAGTATGCCTATATGCGACAGGGCCAGTGTGGGCATTTTTGCACCACACCAACAGGAGCGTCTACATGATACCGTACCTTTTGTACACTTTGTGTATCTTTCGATTTTGGTGCTTGTTCCTTTTTTCAAACTGTTGATTCAATTAAAAAATAAATTTTAATAATTTGCGCGTTGGGAAACGTTACTGGCGATGGATGGCTATCAATTTTTTAATCTGAAATGGTTTGAGTTTAAAATTGCTATAAAGCAAGAACTTTTTTCAAATTTATCTATGAAAATATGCATGATGATAGAGTAGCTACTTCGAGACACATCGTTATAGATTCAATGAAATTGTTCTACAAAAATGAACACTAGAAGCATCTGTATTTTCAAGGATAAAGAATAAAATCTTCAATATTTTAATTTTCAGAGAGAAATCTAAAGCAAAACTTAGGGTAATAATAGTTTAAAATAAAATAATAAGATTCTTCTTAAAATATAAAAAAGTTTCTTTGAACGAAACACAGATTAACTCAAAGTTAAGCACCGGAACAGTCATTAATTAATTCTAAAAACATTTTTCAGGCAATAAATTGAAAGAGATTTGCAAAAAAGAATGTAATTAATTCGCACGAGAAGTGTTTCGAACTGTTTAATTTTTCATGCCTGTCTACAAGATTCAAGAGGAAAATTGAAATTAATTGTCAGGCGCAATTCCAAACAAAGCGAGAGTGATTTAATCTCTAAAAGAGAGTATTTGTCTCAACACCGAAGGCAACATATTTAAAGCTATGGTTCGAAAAATATTTTATCGTCCGCTTTCACTTTACCTTATTATACTCAATAAAACATTACAAAAAAATCGACGGGAGGCTGTCTCAGGGAAACGGTCGCTGGGATTGAAGGGCGTAGATTTACTAACTTGACTCAACTGTGACTAAAGTAGCTCTATGTGACTATTAACTCTATAGTCTATAGTCACAATTAGTCTAGTGTGACTAGATCTATGTAAACGTCTTCGCTATTTTCACCAACTTTGCAATTCGACTATGACTAAACCGTAAATCCAAATTCTAAAATTAGTTTTGCAATCTTCAATGTCTACCTTTCTCTGTTAAATGAAACTAAAACCAACTATCTATGTTATTTGGTTCCGGAGCTAGAAGCGTTTAACTTTAGCACGAAATTCGACGTAATTCAACAATTCTTGAGTAATATTTCGAGCGATCGATGACTGAATTGCCTTAGTCTGCTTGCGCGCGCATCGGTCGCTGTGACGTCATCAAATTTTTTCGTGATTTTCACCAACTTTGCAGCTCGACTGTTGCTAAACCGTAATGCCAAATTCTAAAATTCTTTCTGCAGTCTTGAATGTCCACCTTTATCTGTTAAATAAAACTCTAAAACCAACTCTCTATGTTATTTGGTTGCGGAACTATAAGCGTTTAACTTTAGAGCGAAAAACGTCATCATTTTTTTCCGGACACACCATTAGACCACTATGCAGAGACGTAAGTCTACGTTAAAAATGTTTACGATTTCAGTGGACCGGAAGACATTGACGAGTTTTGATGAGGGGCAGTTAGACGAAAAGTCCCTTTGCCTATCGTTTTCTTTAGAAACCTTAAGACACAGCTGATATACTCAAGATGCTGACTCTAATCATGGCCCGGATCATCCCGCTGATGTGGTGCGGAACTTTGGAGAGAGGATGTGTCCGGTTCAGGTGTCTTTCTTGTCATCTGACCGCGGTTCAAAATTATGAAGTCCGTCCCAAAATTGCCCTCGTGTTGCTTCAGAATGGGATGGTGACATAACTAAACTAAAACTAATGGTGGCCGGATAGCTAATTTCTAAGCCGTTCGGCATAGACATAGTACTTCCAGTTGGAAAAATGTTTTAAATGAAGTAGAGAATTATTTTTCATGTTGCTTGAGCCAATAAATGAATTCTAAAAATTTTGAGATCTAGATTTTACACAACCCCCGGTCCAATTAATCATATTTAGTAAAATAATTTTAATGCACTTATATTTTAAACAAAAAAGTTCCAGGCTTCTGCAATCAAAAGTGATAGACCATTTTAGATAATTTCAACTGCCGGAACGAGGTATATCCGCGGCAACGGTTCCCGTGTCCTCGAGGCATTGATTGGTATAGAATAACGAAATTCAAAGCTTCGTAACTCGGTCAGTTTTGATCGCAAAAGAGTGAAATTTTTTTTGTTTAAAATATTAATGCATTCAAGATTATTTTACTAAACATGACTAATAGGACAAAAATGATTGTATGAAAATTTAGATTTCGTTATTTTATAACAGTATATTTATTGAATAATACGACATAAAAAATAATTCTTTACTTCATTCAAAGAATTTTTCCAACTGGAAGAATATGCCCGTCTTTATCGATTTAGAAATTAGTTATTGGGCCACGATTAAAGTGGACAGCCTGTATATTTATGTATGCTTATAGTTTATATATATATATATATATATATATAACTCCATATTGAAAATTCCACAATTTTAATAATTACGATTACACAAGTATAAATTATAATTCAAATAGGTTGCTTACAGTTTAACCCTCACCAGTGGGGAGGCATCAAAAGTACGTGGATCAGAAGCCGCCGGACAAGTAAGTGGTGTCTCGCTTCCTTGTGTGCTTATAAATGGTGGTGTGGCTCGTGTTTCCTTTCTCCGATGATTGGTCGTACCCTTGTAATGATGGGGTCGTCGCCTGTGCCACTCGTAATGGGGGCGGCTATAATGCGTTCTGCCGCAGTGCCCGTATTTTTGTCTCGGCCGCCTGTCTTCCAGTATTATCCGGATGCCAATACAGGGCGATACAGGGGATCTCTTTATGATCACTTCCAGCATAGCAGTGTCATATGCAGGATGATTCAGTACCAGTGCGATGACGGAGTAGGAAGCAAAGAAAGACGATTCGGAACCACATAGCACTGCAGGGTTGGAAATGCTTTCTTCACGAGTTAGAGCACAATAAAGTAAAGAAAAAAAAAGAAATGAAACAACGAGCAAGGTATTTCAATTATGATATTTGCATTAGGAGAAGGCAGAAATTCTACAGAAGGTACTAGAAATTTTCAAGCACAAGATCTTACATAGGCTTAGCATCATTATTGAACGGAATCGTTAAAACTTTGGAATATTTTTGCCGCATTTCGAACCTAGGCAGTGCGGAAATGCGTGAGAGGTCTTCCATTGATTCATTGGGGGTATCATAAACTTTTGTTTTCATATGAACCCAGAAAAAAAGTCAAGGCAAGATAGATCTGGCGATGTAACATGCCAATGAACCGGATCAACTTGTCCGTTCCATTGTTAAGCGTTGCCGAACTTCATTGTTAGCATTAACGGTGGTCCTCTCATGCTGGAATTCCACTGAGTGGCGCAACGACCAGTCAAGCCCAGCGAACTCTGTCATTTGTTTCGGCACAAGCAACGCAAATGACGGAGAAGTGATTAACGGCGTGAAGTACATGGATAGCAGTTGGGTAGTGCAAAGAAACCTTCGGTTCTTTTCCGATGGGAAAACTCTGACCAAAAGTGTTGATAATTACTTATCCGACACCTCAGCTCGGCGGGAGATAAATTCGCACTACCGAATAGCTATCGATGTAATTCACGCCGCCAATCGCCTCTTTGCCAGTTTATCTC
Organism: Araneus ventricosus; assembly: GCA_013235015.1. Taxonomy (NCBI): domain Eukaryota; kingdom Metazoa; phylum Arthropoda; class Arachnida; order Araneae; family Araneidae; genus Araneus; species Araneus ventricosus. The sequence goes on from BGPR01005347.1 coordinate 29,244, forward strand.
TAATGACTGGTCGATACAAATTGGACTTGTGCCTCTGGCCTAAAGAACATATTCTCCTTTAGAAAGTTGGAACTGGACATGATGTCTGGACATTGTAAGAGCAAGTATTTCCTACCGCTCAGACGAAAAGGCATGAGGAAAGGTCTCAAAAGATGGTTTCCAACAATGTCCCAGACATTTACGAAAGGTTTTGGGATTCACATGTGCGTTTAAGTGTCAATATAAGTCTCGACACCTCATGAAGAAGACATTTCCGACCTTGAAATGCTGATTAAAATTGACTTTGTGCCCCTACCCATCTCACAAATTGTCGCGCAACTGATGAATCGCCCTGTCTATAAGGTGAAAAGAGTAAATATTATACAGACAATGAATTTGTGAATTGATATTGCCTATACAAGCCATGTCTACACAGGAAAATTTTGTATGCACTACACAATGAAACCACCCAAAGCGCAATTAATTCTGAAATCCGAAACTTAAGGATCTTATCTCGAAATCTGTTGGAGATATAGGGAAAAAAATCAACCTGAAAGTTTTTCAGTATCATCGATTCCTTACTATAAGTTTTTTTTCTCAATAAAAATTGATTAAATTATAATATAAGATCACAAATTCTGTAAATATAAAATGCTCCTCAACATAAATATATAGAATTTTTTTTACTCCTTTTTGAATGTATTTGATAATTTTCCGTTAAATTTATATAATATAAACAAACTTTTAAGGATGCACTAAACCAAAAAAGTACTGCAAAAAAAAAAAACTCGTAATATTCTTTAGACACCATTAGATTTGCTAAGAACAAACTATAATTGTTCCGATACCTAATTTCTCACTTGTTGGAAATTTGAGCTTTTTTCCTTTATTAAGTTCATTAAAGTTTCGACGGCGGTATAACACCTAATCCCTAAGAATTATTTTTTTATGCTGATCTAATCTTCTTAGTCGAATCACGAAAAACCTACGGAGTTCCCATTTAAAGAATAAAGGGAATAGTTGGTCTGAAATCAGCCTCTTGAAGCATGTGACAAAAGATTTAATTAGTAAAAAGGACGATCACTACGGAGTTTTATATCTCCTCTGTAACCCAATTATGTCAGAAAATGACCGGCTCTACACCTGACTAACAAAAAGGAAAACATAATTTTGTTAAGAGTTTTCGCAAACTGACTTGCTATTTGTACTTAGAACGGCTGTATAAACAAAATATAATGCCTTTAACTTCGTGTAGGAAGTAGCAGAAAATTAAAATTTCTTGTTAATATGTACAAACATTTCGGCAAGGAACTTTTCAAATATAAGTTTTGGATGATTTTCATTAACCTTAATTGAAGCGTTTTAGCAAATACTTCAATGGCAGTTGTTCATGAAATATTTAATAATTTATAATTCGGTGTTTCAAGAAAGAGTAATCTTTATTTTGCTGTTATATAAGGCAATGGCAATTTCAGGGGCTGTGGTTTCTTTCTGAAACCATGTTTTCAAAAATTGTTTTCTTGTCAAGGCGGTCGTCTTTTGATAATTTTTTTAGAAAAATTCATTTTTATTATCTAATGTGAACAACACATGACAAATTCTAATTTTTAACTAAAGTTGGGATTTGATATTAGTATTAAAAATTTTAAAAAATGCTAATATTTATACTCATAGATTTTTACACACATTTACAACGTTTACAATTTTTGTAGCCTTGCAAGGGATATTTTACTACCTTCTCATAGATAAAACAAAAAGTACTGTAATCGCCAAAAGATTCTTACTCGAGATATTGAGAAATCTCCACGTTTTATACCTCCTTGCGCCCGAAAAATTCATTTTTGGAAATATACCTAACGCCCATCTGCCTATGAACATGTAAATTCAAAAACTTTATTCTAGAAGAATGGAATTTACTAATTAGTAACTAGTACTATTTGCTAACTAGTCTTTGTACCAAAATTGTAGATCTGTACAATTTTGTAGACGTGAAGGAGAAATCATTATGTCGACTCATGTGAATATAAACACGATTACTCAGAGACGAAACGACCTAGATAAATTAAATTTGGCACATTATTTTCCCACAGGAATTGTAGATCTGTATCAAATTTTGGTTCAAATTTGTCACAGGATCGACTGTCCATCGGTTTATCTAACCTTGCGTACTTGACGACTCAAAAAAGCAACCAGTTACCTTATTAACACAAGATGCCCTACAATATTAATACGATGTTGTGCTACATTCAAAATATGCTAGCAACATCATGGATATATCGTAAAATATCTTGAGCTAATAGGGTAGATAAATGAAATTTTGGATGTAGTCCTAATGCCAAAATTTTATATCTGTATCAAATTTTGAATCCAATCGGACAGTGGAAAGCTGTCCGATAGCATACTCAGTTCTCTTCCTTATACTACAAAGTTCAGTACAAAACCCACCCTATCATGTAAGTATTCAAGAGTATTGAAGGGAAAACACTCCAGACGGTTTTATTTTCCGGAAAGCTCGTTGAATAAGAATTGAGAGACTGCAACAAATAATAAAGTCACGTTGACTTTCGATATTATCCTGTTTTTAACCCTCTGACTACTAAGAGTTTTAAAAATTTGAGTACAGTTGTATACGGAGGTTTGCTTACTAATTGATCTGTGGAATGGATTTGTCTGCCCCGTTCCCCCTTTTCTCCTCACTACGGGTGGTGGGAGATATGAATGGCAGGCCTTTCATCTCTTATGCCTCCCCTAAAGGACCCTTTAATGACCATTTGCCCAACTGCCTTCTCTCCCTTTCGGAACAGCAACCGGCCGAAATCCGCCCCACTAGTATAGAAGTCTCATGGCCGGTGACGGCCGGCTTAGGAGTCAGAGTGTTATGATAAGATAAAAATATTGGGGATGGGCTCGTTCTTTTGAGCTGTGATCATATGACACGGATGATGCCCCGATATCAATTACAGACGCCAATGGCATACAAACATACAAAGTGTGGAGCAAAAAGAGATTTGTCTTGCCATAAGACACCGACACTGAAAATCTACAATAGAATGAGGCGTCGAATCCGAGGTTCCACAATCTCTAATTAGAGATTATGCTACAGGTCTTCGTTATAAAATTATAATTACCACTATTAAATGATAATTTTTCATTAAGAATTTATTTCACACATTAGTGTCAGCCGTAACTGGTAGAATCCTTTGAGCTACTTTTTTGTAAAATAAAGAAAATGTTTTGGAAACTCTCTTCGAGGCTCAGTAGCAGAAAATACTTTTGGTAGACAACACATTTGATATAAAATTCCATACATTTATAAAATTACTGTGAAAGGAATAAAAGGAAAATAACAAATGAAATAGTCATTATAAAGAAGCAAAAATTTAAAACCAATGAAAAACGCAAATAATATTGCCTCACAATACTTATTTGTCTAACTAGAAAATCACCCGCCATGGTATGACGAATGCCTCTTCATTCCAGATATTTCCCGTCAAATTTTACGTGTTTAAATAGATGTGAGATAAATGTTTACCATTGATTGAAAACAAATAAAATAAACATATGTTTTATGACAGGAAATATTTTTTTTTACATATTATTCACATATTTCTTTATTCAAAAATCCTCTTGGTAAACAAGATTCCGTATGAAGTATTTTTCGTTGTTTAACAATTTCCCTTGTACTTCAGATGTTTTTGTGTAAATTTTAACGTTGCCAAAAAAATTATCAAGTTATATTTTCACGATTGTAATAAATAATCAGATGCATCGTGGCGTCCAAACTATGTCACGCGCATGATATACCACTGACGTAATATACTACTTTTTATTAAAAAACTGAAATTAATTTGAAATATGATTAATATAATTTAAAATTTCTCGGGAACTATTGGTCATAGCAAGATAAATATTATATAAATCGATAGAAAATTGTATTTCACTATTTTAGAGTTATTAAATTTGAAATTAGAACGAGAAATAAAAAATTATATAATAATAATTTAAATTTAAAATTGCTGATATTTAGGTTCCCTAACAATGAAATAATGCTGTTTAACGTCTCGCAGTGTTATGGCGCGAGTTTTATTGTTGGTGACGTCATAGTGTTACCGAGAGATAGATGTGGGCTATTATATTAGTAATTTGAATACAAAATAATTCTACTAGAGAAAATGTCACGAAACATTTTCCCATGGCTATGGAAAGAATAAAAACTGTAATGAACAAAGCAAGACCATCTTAACTGCTTAAGGGCATAGGTATTTTGTAACCTATGGTATTTAGGACGAGTTAACTCGGGATAAGTCCTTAAGCGGTTAAAGCAGCTAAATATCACGGAATTGTATAGCACTGTACTTCTAGAATCTTCTAGTAATTATATTATCGTCTGAATAATCCGTTATAAGTGCTCAAACTTCAAAATGAAACTACTTCAGTTGTCAATATCTGTCCCACGGTACAGTCGCGATGTGTATAATAATTAATCAATTTGATACGATCGAATCGACCCCGACTTAATAGAAGTAAAAATCTCATTGAAATGATTACAAAACGAATTTATGGTAGACGATCGATATGTGGCGGTCAAAGACAGGCCGTTGACACATCAGCATATAACCAGCTGTTTGTTCCGGTTAGTTCTATCTAATAGAATGATAGCGGCTGTTTCGAATTCAAGGTGAACTGTTTCATTAAGTATCTTTTTAAAATTAGCAGTCTTAATTATAAAAATACTAAAGTCTGTAAATGAGATTCACCCACAAATACATAATTATTTCAGTAATTACAGAAAATAGAAATAAAAATTGAAATCAGAAAGATAGAAAATAGCAAGGTACAGCAAAGTCATAAAACCCACAAATACACTTCCAGCTAACATTCAGGAAGAAATACTAAAAATAACATAGGTAAAATATAGTAAATAATAATATCAAATAATAGTAATATAAGTAACCAAGATATGTACCATAAACAACTATAGACAATCAAAGAGGAAAGAAAATAGACAGAAAACGTAACAAAATTGGTCAAATATTTTCACAATGGCGAGCGTCTTTCAAGCAACTAGAAGTATTTTTTCTAACTCAGTGACTATGTTAAAATGAAACTACAGACACACCCTATTGCAAAAACAATGTTCTCAGATTTCTAGCAAAATGATTCTTGGAAAAGTCTGCCATGAAAACTTCTCCAGACTATTTTTTTCAGTAAGCAAACAAACTAAGATCAGCTACGAAAAATGAAAAGATGTGACAATAGTACAAATAAAATTTTAAAATAAGAATTTTTTTGAATTCTGCTGAAACTTGTAAAGTGAGAATTGTTTTGAAATAAACACGAATAAAAAAGAATATTTCTCCGTTATTTTCACTCATTTCACGGATAGAGTTTTGTTCCACTGTTTTGCCGCTATTGTGAACACTTTTATTTCCTTGATTACAAAATTCTCCAACTGCGTGTCTAACATTTTTAGATACTTCAAAAATAGTTAAACTTATTTGTCTTTGTGTGAAAATTGATTCAGTTGTAAAAATTTTTTTAATTCTTTTTTTTCATAAAAGACATACATTTATTTTAGCAAAATGATTTCATGCAACAGTAGCCTTTGCAGAATAGAGGACAAAGCATTAAACTCTGTTTAACATTCTATAATTTTGCCCAACAAATAATTAAAGGAAAAGTTTGCTGTAAGCTATTTTGATACCGCCAATGGTGTAGAATAATATATACCAGAAATTCAGCAGACGATATGGGATAATATTGAAAAATACTGACCAACCGAACGTAATGCAACGAGATTTCCTAGCAAAAAGATTTCTTTCAATACTTGATGGTTAAACTAGCAGTTCCGTGAGCAAGAGATCTAGCATCCGAATAAAAAAAATACCCAAAATCTTCTCTTTAAGGGAATCTCTAAATGTTTAGCTAATATTGTGATTGGGTAGACGGGGGGCGGGTAGATAGGGAGGAGAGGCATTCTCTCTCACCCTCTCGCTCTCGGTAGATGAACAACATTATTTCTAACAATTGTACTTCGTTTGCCAGCAATCCACAAGAGTTAGATCAAAACCGTACTGGAACTGATTCGTAGAAAATTTTACACTTGAGACTGGAGGTAATTTTGAAATTTTATACCATGAACCGTTTGGAAGAATCGTTGGAATTAGCTGAACATTACATCAAATTGAACTATTAAAACAGTCAGCATCTTGAAATGGAATCAAAAAATAAAAACCCTTACACATGTGTTGTTTTTAATGTTTTCAAGGAACCGTGATGCTAAATTCGAAGAGAACCGAACAACGCGTTTGGTCGTGATTATGTAACAAACCAATTTACAGACAAACAGACGAAATGTTGGACGTTCGAGTTAAAACTGGATGTCGCTTCGGTAGCACAAAAAGTGAAAGTTTTTGTGTAATCAGCTTATTTCCATAATCGAATTATAAATAAAGCAACCTTACATTACCATTTTTTGCTTTTATTCAAGTAAAGAATGTGTAAATAGGGTACATTATTGTAATATTACGTGTATTGAAATTTGCTAGATTTTATTAATGTAACACTTTATCGTGCAGTTATTTAAGAAAAATCTTATTTAGGGAAGATAAACAGAAGAACCCGTTGTCTCCATGTTCTATCTCATATCTAAATTAGGTTTTCCATATTATAAAGGGAATGTTATAGCAAATATAATTATTTCCTCTGAAGGAAGAGAACCAACAAGTGAGTGAAAGGTTCCTTGCAAAGAATAGAAGTGGAATTCTAAAGCCTTATAAGTGACCTCCTTTTAATAAAGTTGCTTTGAAAATTGTATTAATTGAATTGAAACCTCTTACGTAAGAATTCTTGAAAGCACAACACGATCTCATTCATTGATTCTATTTGTGAGAAATTATATAAAATATTGCTTCACTTCTTCTGATAAGTTAAAGAAGTAAAGAAAAGTAAGAAACAATTTTACCCTGAAGTTAATAATTGTCTCTAGAGAATGCAGGGATATTCAAATTAATTGCACCAGTTGCAAGGAATACCGGCTATAACTTCTTTGTAAACAACAACAGATGAAATTAATTTGAACTAACACAGAAGGAAACTTAAAATACTCTATTAATAACTCTATTTCATTCCGGACTCTATGCAGTATGCTCGTAGCCAAGACGAGCGTTCGATAGTAATAATTGCTCATTGCGATTATTTTTGGTCAGAAAGAGAGTATGTACGCACTAGTCTATTTCATTCCTGTCTCTGTGCATATGCTCGTAGCCACTGATGCATGTTCGATAATAATGATTTTTCATTGTGTCTATTCTTGGTTAGACAGACAGCATGCATGCAGTAGTGTATTTAACTTCCTGACTCTGTGCAGTATGCTGTCTGCCACTTATGGGTTTTCGATAGTCATCTGCATATTCTGTATGTGTCTATCTGAATCTTCTGATATGAATGTTTTTGTTTATTATGTTGCTTTTACAATTCTGTTATGATTGTTTTTATTTTTATATATATATAATACATACATATATATATATATATATATATATATATATATATATATGCACATAAATATCAGTAATTAGTAAAGCTTGATGTAAAAGTATTAAAAATATATTGTTTTATACAGCAAAAAACGAGTGAAGACTCTTGTAGCTTCCATGATTTCGACTCTTGACTAGAGTTCTGCGGCCCACTAATTCGCTATCCATGGCCCATAGATTGGGAATCGCTGGACTACACCATGGATGTTGTCCATTTCAAAATCATAATCGATTCGATATTCATAATAAGCAATTATTAAGTACGCAATAAAACTTCAAGCTCTTTCTGTATTGTATTCAATTCTTTTTCTTCCTATAGCTTTTGCAAGGAAGTTATGTCATTTGCAATCGGTGCAATTGTTTCGAATAATCCTGCATATTTCATAAATGGAACAACCATTTATTACGGGAGGAGAGGAGGAATTTAGAACGGAGGGTTCCACATGCGTAACCTAATTCCACTGAAGCACCCCCGTGCATATGAGCTTAATGAATATTAATTATCTTCCTTGTTGGGCAGAGGTCGTCCTCGTCATTGTTCAAAATTACGAGATCCGTCACTAAATAAGCATCGTGTTGCTTCGAAACGGAACTCTACTGTAAAATTAACTATTCCTCGTTTCAGGTTATTAGGGGATTGAATCTGTGGTCCTTTGCAACGGCTCATGGGATTATCCATTTTTGTCTTCTCCATTTACAATAAACCTAGCCATCACACATGGCTTGATACAATACGACCGAAAAGTAAAACTATATGTAAAGTGATAAGAGAATGAACAAATTTGTTTAAAGAGGTTAGTAGAATTCTAATGGGTTTGTACTACCAAGTACGTACAAGAAAATATTGTATTGGTACAATATCTATACCACTCGTAAGAAAATAATATCTATAGGTTCTCAAAATTTATCTAGATATAATTATTTCTTCAATCTGTTAAATATTTATTGAAGAAAACTAAACTGGCCATCTGTTTAATAAATATTTATTGCGAAATTGTGATTGTCAAAGTTATTCAGTTACAAGTAAGAAGAAGCACGGTGGAAACAAATTTTTAAAAATTCATTAATGGTTATTATTAGGCCGCTGGAAACATAATCCTATTACTGCAGCCAAAGACTCATTTTTATTTTTTCCCACTGATTTAGTTCCGCCATACGTTGCGATTTCTCCTTCAAAAATCATTCAGTTTTCAGCATAATTGCTTCTGCAAGTGATAAAATAAGTTTTGACGTTCAATTTAATAAGCTGTAATTGAAAAAGAATCACCGAAAGAATAATAAGAAAAAAAACGCCGAAACAACAAAAATTGCCAAAGCTGAAAATGACAACTAATCCCATCAAAACTGATATTTAATTAGATTAGTAAGAGGGATTATTGCCATAATTTTGCCAAGAATAGGACAACATGCTCGAGAAAGGAAGTTCTTTTATTTCAAATTTTAAAACTTGAAAAAAGTTATTAATATTTTGGTCCATAAAATTTTATATTTTTAGATAATAAAACATTTAGAAGATAAAATTTTCGCTGAGTTGCTGAGTTTTGTAACACTATTTTTAATCCGTATTATAAAGGTAGCACTGTTAAAATAGAATTCTTTTGCAGCTCAGGATACAAAAAAATGTTTCTATTACTGCAGTTTTTTTTAGCAACCATTGAACTAAATATGATTACTGGTTTGTAACAAATTTTCTGAAAATAACCACTTCTTCTCAGTTTTTTTTTTTTTTGTTATGAGGGTTCAAATTTATTCTGTAGTTCATACAGGCGAATGATCGTGTGTCTAGTAATATTCATATTATAAATCTTTGTTAAAATATTTTATTAGAGTGAGCGTCGTTAAATGAAAACCTAAAAATTTTCAATTGCCTTAAATGTAGCAATATTATTTTATGATGTATTCACAGTTCATTAAATTTATTTAGCTCAAAATAAATAAGTAAAAAATATAAATAAATAAAATACCGAATTCTGAAACAAATGTTTCATAATATTCATATTATGATCTTTTCTTAAATGTTTTTTAGAATATTAGAGAAGATCGTTTAAAATATAAATAAACACAAAGCCTAACCTATTAACGTATTATTCCTTAATTCTTGTGGTTTCATTTCAAAGTCACATTTGATAGTTTTAATGCATTAACGCTTCTTCAGCATACGATATATTATCACACATGGTAGAAACCTTGGGACTTCTCAGGAAACCGAACCCCATGAATCAAATCTCGGATAATCGAACATCGTTTTTTAATTTCAGAGATTTTCAAAACCTTTTATTAAAATTTAGTAAAACTGGCATATTAGGAATCAGAAACAAAATGTGTTTATTCTAATTTGAAGAAACATTTAGTCAAGGCATTTAGAATGAATGAGGTACCTGAATCAGTGAAACAAAGTCGGTTGACACTGTTTGACGTAAGGGAACTAAACCTGCTTGACAGTGGGTCTGTTAGCTCCTGACGCCTTTTCACAAGAACACCCAGAGTCGTCAATATAAACTGCATTTGGGTATTTCAAGGTATTTTACAGAGGTAATCCTAGCTGTTCAGTTCCCAAGGGTTCTACTGTATGGGACGGAACGTTCATATCTTCTTTTTTATTCTTTACTTAGAAAAAGACACATTCCACGAATGATATTTGTTTCGAAGTGGCAAGCAACACCGCTGAAAAGACATTTTCAGTTCTGCGTGTGCATAATTACTCACGACAGTAGCTCTCAGATAGAACTGGAATTGCATTTTATTTCTTATTCCATCTTCTTCTTCTTGTTCTTTATTTCACCATTTTTGTTATCTTTCGACGACTAAAGCAAAGTCTATGACGAAAAAAACAAGTAATAAGTCTCAGACATGTAACAATAAACGAACAGACTGCCATATTGCTCTTAAATTTAAAATCCACCACTTTTAAATAAGATACCACTGATAACAAACGTAATATGAAAAACCTGTATTTAGCTGCATATGGGCGCGATTTTTATGTCCTCTTCCATAGGAATTTGTCATATGAATGAATCTACAGTGATGTCTGGGCGATTGTCTTTTAAATAAAATATAAATTCATCACGTTCTAAGCTCCCAGTCTTGGAAACCTGTCTTTCTTTCGAAGGTTATCGATTATTATTGTGAAAGCATTACAGTTTACTACAAACCCCATAATCTCTGGAGTTCAAAAAAATTGAGTGTATTTTTCATCCAAGAATTGTAGAAAGTGAGTTGTGATTCCATCCAATGGGGAAAAAAAAGACTTCTTTGTTGGTTTTATTCATGTTTTTTTTTTTAAATGATGAGCGTTATCTAACACAAAAATTTATTTGTTTGCAGTGCCTGATTCTAAAAGTTGTTTTGGAGTTAGTGTTTACTACCTGGCGAAATAAATTACTCTGAATTTTTAAAATAGAAAATCTATAATAAACAGTTTCCAACATTGTCTCACAAATTATTTGGAATTAAGGATTTCTTAGAAAAAATCGTTTTGCTACTCATAAATATTTTTTAATCATGGCTGTAAGTGAACGATTCAGTCATCATGGAAAAAATCTTTCTCTTTATGGTTTATTCGAGGTTTCTTTTAAATGATGTATTAGCCGGAGTTAAAGATTAGGTTGTTTCGGTATTTTTGATCTTCAAAAAATTTCGAGTTTACGATATTTACTATCTACTTAAATAAGCTTGCAAATAACACTAATTTTAATACAAGTTTCTTTTACAGCTATTATTGTAATTTTATGTTTAGGTGAATTTTTTTGAGAAAAAATAACTATATTCTCCATTGTCAAAAATCATTTATGTTTATTTAATTCAGAAGAAACTTCTTCTGCTTACTTATCAATGAAACATGATATAGAGTAATAAATATAATGTTAGCTTTTTTACAGGAATCTTAAAAGTATTTTAACATTTTAAATCAAATTTCAAGAGAGCTATCAGGTGAAATATTTGGTCATTTAGTTTTTTTTTAAATTATTTTTTCCTTTAATAGTGCATATAGAATGGCTCTATATTAAATTCATTCTTAATTCCCATATTTACATTTTCCAAAGAGCATAATTCAGTAGCTGGGTCTAGAAAAATTTCGTTGATGTTCCACTGTTTTTATTTTCGTTTCCTATTTTGTACCTGGGTCTCTTTAGAAGGAGGTGTATCAGGGCTTTGTCGAACTGGCTAATAATTCCAAGAGAAGCTTGCAGAACAAAATAAAAGCAGCCATCAAGATTAGATTTAATATTTCTTTATAAGCTACCATTTACCTTAACTCTGCATGGTTCTAAAGTTTCTAAAATATACTTTTGAATCATGATAACTTTCAGGCCAGAGAATAATTGCAATATTCCCAGAAATGCATTTTTTCTTATTTGCTTTTGATAGGTTTAGAGTTATATACACAAAGTCTTTTGTGAGTTAGATCACAGGACCTTAATAAATATTTACTAAGCATAAAAAATTTCGTGTAATCTGCATTGTAAATCAACTTTTAGTTCTTTTATTGCCATGACTTGTTTCATATTTTGTGGGTGAAAATTTTTTGTAATCAATTGGTTTCAATTTCTTTTTTCTAATGTACTGGTGAAATTACTTCATTTATGTTTCATTATTATTTTCTTTAAATAACAGAATCTTAATATAGAATTAATTTTATTTAATTGAAATATTTGTTTTATACACTATGGAATTTTCTACAAGGTAGAGGGATTTGAAAATTCTCTATAATATTTATAATAATAATTTTAAATTAAAGGCTAAAATATAACATGATAAAATAATTCTGCTAGCCTGTAAAGCTGGTTTTTTCAAAAAACTGTTTTTTTATTAATTTAATTTTATTTTAAATTTTTCCTTTATCCTCATGAATTGTAAAATAAATATTTTGTAATTTCTTGGGTTAGAGAAGAAAATTTGAAGCAATTTTGCAATTTCTCAGTCAGAAAGGAATGAATTGCAGGATTAAGATTTCCAATCTACGCCATTGCATGTTTAGAACAAGTCACAGACATTTTATGAAAAATACCTAAATTTAAAATATTTTGTGATTAATATAGGTATCATGACGAAAATTAAAACTTAGAAATTTATTATTTTCATCTTTTTGGTAAATTAGCATTTGGAAAGAATTTGGTAAGCAACAGTTTAAGACAATTATTACAGAAGAAAACCATATAATAACATTCTGAAATCCTTGTAATATCATTAGTAATACCGCAACGGAAGATTTACGATACAAGATCTCATTATTAAAACTATGTTTTGCAATGGGCCCTGTTTGTCATAGATCATTAGTTTCCTACATTTTTGCAATCGATTTTTTGCTTCTGTGCCGTTTCTTGGGGTGAATTCTCTAGAATACATACTGAATAGTTCATGTCAGTTTAAATGATAACTGCAGTCTTTTTTTTATTACCGTGACATTCTCTAAAACCAGGCTGTATTTAGCTATTGGTTTCACAAAAGCATACAGCCAGATGGGGTTGGCAGTTATTGTAAAAAAAGAGGGTTTCGATTATTCAGGTTTTTTATTGTCCAGTTTACTTCGGCGATTTAGCAACACTCAAATAACATTTTGAAATATGAGTTTTAAGTGGGTTTTATAAAAAAACAAACATAGTTTATAGGTGCATTTTAACCAAATTCTGTTTGGGAAATGTTCGTGGCCGTATTTATCTCCTAGTCATGAAGACTCTTTCAAGCAATCCTATGTAGACACTAAGGAAGTTTGTCTGATTGATAGGCAATCGTAGAATTCAAAGCTTCCAACTTATTGAGAATTTTGGTCTAATCAAACCCTAAAATCATTTATTTTCACATCGGTTTTTTCTATTTGAATTTGTAGATTTGAAAAAATAACCAAGGTATTACCAGCTTCAGGACAAAAAGAACCAGAAAAACCGGTATGAAACATAAAATTAGATCATTAGGGGTTTTCCTGGTACCTTCCTAAAGATTATATTCTGCTTGCATATTTGAAATTCTTCCAAAGGCTTGCGAGTATAATAATTATTTTGAATAGCAGCTATAATGAATTGAAGAATATTCTGTAGAAAAATTAAACTTCAATCTTAGAAGTTTGAGCACCCAGCCACTGCCATGAGTTTCCATCCTGAACTTAAAGGCTCCCACTCTACATATTGTCTTTGAAACTCTACTAAGGTTTATTCTTGATTTTGACGTTTTCAGTTATATTGGTTTCATTTGCGTCACAACTTGGTTTCTGGCTGGAAGACCTAGTAGATCTGTTATTGCTTGGTTAAAAGAAACTAAAGATTAATCTTCTCAAAGGCAACAAGGAATTTTCCCCAGGAAGAAAGAAAACGGGAAGACATTTCACCGAAAACTTTCTTCACTAGGTAAAAATTCCAGGTTGCAAGAAAATACATCCTTTGAGTATTTATAATTATCGTATAAAACAAACTACTTTTCTGGCAGGATGAAACAGATTAATTGGACAGGTTCAGTTTATGTCTATTAAGAGAATCAATTTGTATTGAAAAGATTCACGGATTTTATCTATAATATGTAGGAGTTTTTTGATTATTATAGATGATTCCTCCAAGATAAAACTTCATTTGTTTTTTATAAAGGCCTTAATAGTATTTTAGTTAACATCTCATTCTAAAGTCAATTAAATTATCTCGAGATGAATGTTATTTGCATTACATGAGCGGAATGTTAGAGTCATGTGGTAAAACTTTAATACCCACATTATATTGGCTCCCGAGAGTGTTTTGACTCTGCAGTAATTTGTGCAGCTTGTCATAAACTGCATGCATGGGGTTGACTTCTCGATTTCCCAGAGATTTATTAGAGTTTCTGAGGACAGGTCACTGGGGGGTTTCAGGGCATAATTCTGAGCGATACACACTGTTGCTTTACACACTTTGCCTGTATCTTTGAACTGTCTCACAATTGTTGGCATGGTGAACAGGATTCAAGCTAGTGATTTATTAGTTAACCTCTAATCTGCAGTGGGAGGGCTTCCTGGGAATGGATGGATCACTTGATTTTCCAGCCTACTCAGACCAGCTTGGTTTCTCCACTTCTCTCAGAAATACAGAAGATATCTGTCTAAGCCACGATGAGCTTAACGTGCGCTAAATGGTAAATATTTAATGTTGCGATTATTGAAAAGAATACTGGTGAATACTAGTGAAATGACGTGTCGTCGACATAATAAGGGAGTGAGTGAAAAGAAAGTTATAAAAAAACAATGGCGGAGAGCAGCAGTATTATATTGAACTATTTCTTCTAGATAGAATGTCATACTTTGAACTTATAATTTACAAACTAGAAACGTGACCAGAACCCGGTATTGGCTTTATTGTTTCCTATCGCAGATTTAAATCACTTTCCACTCACTGTTATCATCTCGAAACTTAACTCAAATCAGAATATTTTGACAGTTTCTCATTAAATTTGTATTGTTCGTTTGATGCATTAATCAATCTCATAGGAATTATATCTGAGGAGCATTTAATTAGCAGTTGCGACGCAACTCTATGAGAATACAGGCATAAATTAAGGTTAGAGGCCCTCCCCTGCCCAACATCAGGAAAGAGCCACTTAAATGACTTGCTTTTGCCACCTGTGTCGATAATTTATAGAGGCCTCCGGGGTCCGAGGGCCTGCGAAAACTAGATACTTCAATACATGGGGAGAAAACAATACAATCAATTTTAGAGTCAGACCTAATATGAAGCTAACCAGGCTGGATATTTTATAATTTCTATTAAAATTTCTTGACATTCCTTCCTGTTTCAGTTATTAATTCTCGAGCCAGAAGCTATGGCCATTCTAATTGATACATTAATAAAACAAATACAATAAATTCTTCCTTAATAATTTTAAAGACGTTTCACCACTCGATTAACTTCTTATTTGGGTTTGTACCTAACTTGACTTTTGGTCTTTTTCACTAGGTACAGGTCCTCTCCCTTCATCCTAGACTTATGATCCACATTTGCCGATCAAAATTTCAAAGCAGCATTCTATTAAAAAACTCAGGAAGGGAAAAAGGCAGCTTCCATGACACCATCAATGAAGACAGTTACTTTGGGTTGACATAACACAATTGAGAGAAGAGTAACACTTCATTTGGGAGATGTGATATTTTGTGCATTGTCGTCAATCCCTAAGCATTAAAGAGAAAAATAGCTTCTTGGTAGGAGGCCAATATCAGGAAGCAGGAATGTGCGGTGGAATTCCGAAGAGCTCACTCCGTGTAGAGGCAAGAAATGAGCTATGGGACCGCAGTCAGAAAACCTGGGGTATAAGAAATGAGAACTCACACCAAAAATGAGAGTGGAGGAAGCTTTTCAATGGTATAATTGGGTGTTACATTTGCAATCTATATTAAACCATTTATTTGTGATGACAACTGAGGGAATCTTAATAAGAACCCATGTAATTCAGGATATGAATACATGCGGATCAAGGCAAGAGGCACGGTCACTGAGTAGTGATGAGCAACTATATATGATTTATATATTACCCAGAATAATGGGATGACATGGAGACAGTTGATAAGGGGGAGGTGCAGATTCCCCTCCCGCCTGACAGGTGTCCATGACCCTCGTGTGAGCCTAATGCAGGAGGTCTTGCCTGAGCGATTAAATTGTCGCGAGCCTGGTTGGTATTCACATGCCTGGCTGGTGAAGTTATTCGTTTGGCGATTTACTTCATGTACATCACACCAAATAGTATTTAAAATCAAAACGGTATAACATATTTTGGCCGAATGCGCATTCCGGCTTTTTTATGAAGACCTAATGATTTTAGGAATATTATTGTGTCTGCTCCGGCTTAACTCAAAGCCGCAATGAGCAGGCGGATGACATTTTTTTACAGCATGGTTTTGCAAAATTTCGACTTTCTGTCGTTTTTGGACGGAATTCATCAACATGGAAAGGATTTGTCTACCAGTCGAAGATGTGCTTACACATAAAACTTCGCTTGCTGGTGAATGAAGTTTGGTGGACATCCTGGAATGGTCTCAATCAACATCCGGCACCGAAACAAACAACCAGCGGTTGGCTGTAATCATTTGTCAGTATGCTGGGCATATTAACTCAAACCTATGTTGTGCAAATGAAATTCCGATATTGGTTTACCTTCACATTTTGTAGTGTCCCTGATTTGAATCGCTTGAAGTTCAATGGCGACAGATTTTTACCTTTGTTAGTAAAGGAATGTGCTCTATCTACCACCCTCTGCTTTTGCGCCATACCAGCGGGAGGGCGTTTGTCTGTGCCGTCCGATTTAGGGTTCTTTCTTTACAATGGTCTGAATACACCTTTAAAGATTCATTTCCTAAGGAAAACAGATATGAGTGATAGCTTCATGTAAATAATTGCTCTTCCTACCTGGTGGATGCAATTGAACCAATGGACTTAAATCTTTTATTACAAAATGTGAGGAAAGAAGAGGAATGAAAAAATATAAAAAAACGTAAATGAAACAAATTTATTTGGTGCACTTTTCAGAGATGCTGCAGCATCCAGAATTCAAACAGTCTTTAAAAATCTGCTTTTCATTTTTAAGATTTCATGTTTAAGGCACTGTTTTTTAATTTCTTCTTTATTGGATAAAATATTTTCTCTTCAATTTGAACGGTGGTTCAAAGCTTCTAGGAAAAATTTCAATTCTTAGAACTTGCTTAGTCACGTTTTCCTCGCCCCAAAACTATTCTATTTTCCCCAAGTCTGCATGGATGGAGGCCTCTGATGACATCATCTACCAGTTCTTTTCTCTTCCTCCCTCGTTCTTTTATTAATATTATTGTGTTTGCACTCTATCGCAGGTTAAACTTCTTATTTGTATGAAATGTAACATTCTACTTTTACCAGTATTTATTTAGTAGTAACCAAACCGCTTTAATAAACAGTCCACTTAATATACGGCCCATATACGCTGACGGATCTTTAAAGTCAATGTTTCAGACATAACCCTCGTAGGCGAAGCGGAAGCACCTTACCCCAGGCCACTCATGAAACCCCAAATCATCATCTTTTCTGATTTTAATAAAATTTACGCTGTAAAATCCAAATATTGAACACAATCGTGCATAGGAAGGGATCCAGCTGCATGCTAGATTTTCTTTATTATATTAGAAAACTAAACACTAAAATCATAAAATTAAACATGTTAATATAAGGTAAGTCGGAGAACCCTTCTCTTAAGTTTTATTCATAATGGATACCATATGCAAAATAAATCCTAATAAATGTAAACCTAATAATATAGTATAATGAGTTGTAAATTAAGCCTTAATTCTGGTATATAAATAATAAATCATTCAAAAAAATTTCTATTTTTTATTACATTTAATTCTGAAGATACGATGGGACATTGTTCTGTTTAGCAATCTGTAGGCCAGATCGCATATTCAGACTTGAAAACCAGAATTTCGAGCATACATTCAGACTAACGGAAAAAAAGGCCAACCAGGTACTGGGGACAAAACTAAATTGAACTGTCGATATAAAATAATTGAAACGAATCTTTTGATCTTACTTAAATTTTAATATAAAAATATATGTTTAAAAGAACAATTTCTATTAATTAAAATATTATATTATATCAATTGTTTAAAATTAAGGAATGGGATCATCTTTATACAGCGAACGACAAGACTCAAAGAGATTCATTAACTTAATTGCATCCTATTATCCTGGAATAAAAAACGATACTTTTCCCATCATTTCCAGAAATATTGACTAATGTTTCGCTATAAAAACCAAGGCAACTAAAGAGTATTTTATTTATTTTTTGATTTCATTAATTATTGCAAGATTCTATTTTTTGCGGAAGTTACAAATCATTTTTTTTATAAAAGAATTATATTTTGTATTTTTTGGAACAAAAACAAAAATTCAAATAACTAGGGCGCGAAATGTACTTATTTCTGAAAAGTGATTAATTTTATTCAATTTTCACATGATAATAATTATATATTATCTATTGACATTGTTACTTTCATCTTCCGGAAGGAATTGTTACTTAGTGAAAAGTGTAAATTAGATTGTTACTATATATATAAGTCTCTGTTGGGTTTCATACCATTAATTCAACGAATGCACTTTCAAAAGAAAGGTATCTATTGATAATTGGAATTTCTATTTTTTCACCTGGCTTAGCGATATATTAATTTGATAATAAAATTTTCTCTAGATGGTTTGGTATTTTTTGAAAGAATGTTCTTAAAAGAGTACTTTTGAAGTTTTCTAAGATGATCACATGAAGGGTGTCCAAATAAAGGTCTCCTGATTTGCAAAACAATATATCTCTAGTAGCGGAGAATCGATAGAAGAATGGAACCAATGGTATGTTTATTTTGAAAGCCATAAAAATCAATACCGAAGTTTTCAGAAATATTACAAATGTTGCTGCAGATGGCGCTGTAAGCTGGCTCGTAGCACGAAGTCAGGAAAAAGCCTAACAGTTCTTTGCAAGCAATTTGTTGCAATGCCATCACACCTCAATTCAAAAAATCTGCACCTTCGCTAGCACAGATATGGCGTATACTCAAGAATGAATTTTCTAGCCACCCTTTGGAGTGTTCCATGCATGAAATGCAGCACTACCAACAGATCAATCCTTTTTCAAGCTCGTGCAGTGCTGCAGGATTGTCGAAAGACTAGTATGTCACCCAGTCCTCTAAGAAACTAAATGCTGGAGTGAGATCTGGCGTGTTATGGAGGCCAATCAATATTCATCGTTCAGTAAATGTAGAAAAGTTCAGTAATTACCTATTCTGGAAAGTTTCTAAATTTAATACCATTCGTCGGCCACCGTTTCCGCTTTGACACACATAGCAGAGGGTGGCTGAACATTTCATTCTGATATGCGCCATCTCGGTGCCCATTTTTGAATCGTTGTCGTTATGATTACCGGATTGCTTGAAAAGACTGTTTATAACTTTTTTTCCTATCCGTGCTATGACTACAGGTACAGCGCCACCTGCTGGCAATCATTGTAACTAATTCTCAAACATCTATACTGATTTTATAGGCTCAAATCCTGAGAGCATTGTTTCATTCTTCTATCTATCCTCGTCTGGCTATGCAGTTATTATCATTTAAAATCAGGGAGTCGCTTTGTGACACCCGTATCCATAAGAAAAATAACCGTCAAACAAACGAGCATTGCACTGTTAATATCCAAGTTTGAGTGTACAGTGAAAAGGTCCAACAAGCAGGATAATAGGAGAACGACGCTTTATCTCACGGAATATTCCGGAAACAAGAAGACAGAACAAGAGAAATAGCACACTCAGGGCAAAATTAACAACACAAACAGGCAGAAACCATCACTAATATTAGCAATCTGGCATATTCGATATGCATCGTTGGTCTATCAGCTTACTAGTCCGCACTGCGGATAAATTCAGCAAGGCGTTCTCACTCCAAAACACGTTCAAACACGTTCAGTACCTCTGAGTATTTATACCCTTTTCGTAGCAGGGATCTTATAGGGAAAATTCCATGCCTTCCCTAATAAGATAGCGAGAAAATTTGCCTTTGGATCGCCAAAGTCCATGGAAATTTGTCGCCAAGTCGCAAAATGGTTGCCAAATTTTTTCGCGTGCTAAAATTGATTTTACTCTAAACGCTATATTTAATTTATAATATTAAAATACCTTTAATTCTTCCCCTGGTCTTTCTCATATACTTATACACAGGCGTTTTGAGTTGGAACGAACAGGTAATTTGCTCAAAAGAGCGAATACCAGATATTCGGCCGTAATTCGCACGTTCCTACTTTATGAGAACATTTCACTTTTCTCAACACATGAATGAAATATTTCCTCATATTTTAAACGGAAAAATTGGGGAGATTAATAAAGAATTAGTTTTTATTATTTACATTTTAAAAATATTGACACCTTGTTATGTTTTTTTGTATATTTTAATAATTTAATTCCAATAATAAGAAATGTAATTTGCAATAATTCTTTGTTAAATATATTTAAAAGCTGCCATTTTTTATAAATATTATCCTAATTTATTCCAGAGAATATCTTTTATATATAGTAAATTTGACGAATACCAAATACTGGTCAAATATTCGTTACATCCCAGTTTATTTAGCTTCGTAGTATTATAAAGAATAATCCAATACGTATGCATTTTGAGATTCTTTCCATTTGACTGAGTGAGTTCAAAATTCGATAGAAATGTAAAAATTTTGGTGATAAAACAAGATACACTTTTTCTAGTGTGGTTTTGTCACCCTAAATATTAACCTGATATCCAATTATCTCGCTTGATAAGTGGGTTTTGGTTACAATACATAACACCTAGCACACAAATCGGAAGGAGTCTACCTTTTTTCCGGAGTTTATACGAAAATGGTGACTCTAGTAACAAAAAAAGAGAGAATTTAGAACAAAAAAGAGATTAACTGTGCATTAAAAGAAAGAAAACAGGTTTGTACTTTATAATATAAATAAAAGTCATTGCGGCTAGTGTTTGGGTTAATGTTCCACATCTCCTCTCTCTAGACCACAATGGACTATTTCAACCAAATTTCTACACTTATTATTTAAAAGGGGAGACACTTATGAACTTTTCTGTCCAAAAGTTAATTAACAGTCAAGTAATTAGAAATGATGATGAAACCGTTTCTTCCACATGCAACTTCGGAGCAAATTGTCCCGACAAAAATATTTTATACTGATCGCAAAAGAGTTACATTTTACCATTTCATGATACAATTTTATATCTGTGACATTTTTCCTACAATTTGTATTGTATTTTTTTAAAGTTTAATAATTGTGTGAATACGATGTACCGATCGATTTTGAAATAACGACAAATTTATGCTACTCCAAGTAGTAGGAACGTTCAATTTGAACTAATTTATCTATTTCTGAAAATTTTGCTTATTCTTTATAGTCAAATATATTTTTATATAAGAAGAAAGGTCAACATCAAGTCTTTCAAAGCTCCCAAATCTCTATTAAAATTTTAGTTAATTGGAATCGCAAGATTTTGGCATTTTTTTCGTGATATATTTCGAAATATGTATTATGTCGCAAACTATTTTTATACATAAATTTCAAAATTAACTTTTCACAACACAACTTTCATTTCCGTTCATGTCGCCCTCTCACTTTAATAATTTTTCAAAATTAAATTGTGTATAAAATTTCAATTTATAACAGTTTTTTTTATTGGGACAAGAATATATAAAACTGTTGCTAGATCACATTAGAAAATTTGGATGAAGACAGATTTTATAATTTGGATGAAGACGAATTTTATTTTTTTTATTCATATTTATTCTATTCACAACGCTTTTCCTCAATGAAAAATTTACTATGTAATTGTCCCAAAATATCCGTTAAAATCTTTCTTATACTGCAAGATTTATGAACAAAATTTGAAGTACCTATGCAAGAAATACTAATAACTTACGAAGAAAAATGAGTTATGGGCGGTTTTTAAAAATCGTCTGGTTCAACTGATATTCTCATTTTAATTAAAAACATTTCAGACGATAAAAGAATTTTGGGTATTGTAATTTTCTATACAAAAGTAGTTTTTTACATCAAAAATATTAGACATGAAAGTATTTTAATCCCGAGCAATGCCGGGCATAACAACTAGTTGATATATAACAGTTGCGGTCCCTCTACAAAATTGGGCTGTTGTGTTGGATCGAAGCTGCAAAAAGTCATGTTTACTAGCAGAATTGTAAGTTTGATTGCATATAGAAATTTACACTAGCGACGAAGATTATCAAGGTCCCATAGAGACTAGGACTGTCAGTCTTGATTCCCTTTACTACTGGCTTTACATCAGAGGAGCAACTACCTGTGGTAGGTTCGTAGGAATGTCCGTGTTGTCTTAAGAAATAAGGATGGTTTTTAAGAAATATTGAGATGAGTACCTAGGGTTAATTGAATCTGTGGCTAGTTGTTGACACCATCTTTCGGAAAAAAGAGTGACGAGTTTTCTGATTATCGTCCTAGAATTGTTGCTGTTCATAACTCTTTTCCACCAAAGTGGCTCAAGGTCAGCTGACGGTTTTCTTAGGTGGCATGAGGTTGTAAAACAGGCGGTTTGTAGCATAGTGTAAGGGGTTTCGCAGGTCTCCGCAGCTACCGAAATCGCTGTTTCTGATGTTGAATCGTTTAAGGTATGTCGGAAATGGTCCGTGGTCCGTGACGAACATTATTTGGGGCCTTTGCCATGGAGAATCAGGAACAGACAGAAAGACAAACGATCAACCTGTTCACGGATTTGGTCGAAATTTTGAAACCATCTGCAATTCTAATTATAAAACCATATGCAAAATTCTATCAAACTAACTCGTTGCTGTTTTGAGCGGTATTCAAAAACACACGGATGGATAGACTGACTTTCCTTACGCGGAGTTCGTACAAAGTTTAATGGAACAAGTTCAGTTTTAGTCAGAAAATGCAATTTCGGTGTAAACACGGACACCAAATTTCATCCTTCTAGCTTTTTATGTATTTAAGTTGTCATGTTCACAGACAGACAGACTCCAAAACAATTTTTTTCGGACAGAGGGAGGACTGAAAAGTGGAGATTTATAAAAATCTCAAGTCGAATTTTTTGATGATTACAATTCTTTTTCTTTGTAAACTTCGTGCACTAGAAGATAAAAGTGTTTCTTCTTTTCAAAATTTAAGTAAAAATATCACCGATATATATACATTACGTTTTAATTCATTATCTTAACTTTAAGAACGAAAGTAAATATTTATGCGAAAATAGCAATAAAAATAATACGAGGACTCATTAAGAGAGACTGAAAAGAAATCACTAAAAATTCTTCACTTTTTTTATGAATGACGTTAATTATTTTGCAGTTAAGCACTTAATGCTTCGCGCCACGTGCCACCGCGTCTGGCAACGACAACAAAAAATGGCATTTATTCTGTAACAAATGCTATTTTCCTAGATTTTTTCTGTTAATTCTATTTCTTTTACAACGGGAAGAATTAACAGCAGAATTTCTTAACGAACGTCAAACTTTTTCTATCTGTTTACGAGCTTGCTGAATTTTCTTTTATTTTGGAATCTTTCTTAACTATCCTAAGGATATTTTTTATTCTTGATGGGACATTTATTAAACCCAAAATGGATTTATGATGATACTTGCTTGAGTCTAAGAGTGTAATCTTTGCTATAGATATATTGATTAGAGTGCAATCTTTGTTATAGACATATTGATTAGAGTGCAATCTTTGTTATAGGCATATTGATTAGAGTGCAATCTTTGTTATTGACATATTTATTAGAGTGTAATCTTTGTTATTGACTTTTTATACACGACTTAACAGCTTAAAATTTTCAAATTTTGAAATAAGCACAAAATTCATTGCATGTATAAGCATAGACAGATTTATTTACATTTGCACTAATAAATTCTTTCCAGGTTTTACTTTCGATAAAATTCAATAGAACAAATGTTCTATCGAGCCATCAAGAAAAAAAGAAATATTTCTAGAGATAAATGTATGTTTAAATCATAATAGAATCACTAATAATAGAGACCAAGAACAACCCGTGTATAAGCACTGCGGAACTGCAGCTTAAGTCACTTTTTCTTGTGTGTGCGCAGTATTTAAATCCAACAACAATCTAACGCAATCTACACTCTCCGTCTTCAAGTCGAACACAGAGGGAAACGGTTTATCTTGTACGTAGAAAAAAAAAAACTTTTGAAAAAACTGAGTTTCGCCTAGTTCTGATTTCCTTCTGCTGCGCATGCGCAATAAAGATGCGTAGATTTTTTTATACATACAGTTAGAAGGGAAGAAGAGATTGTTGAAAAGGACAACCTAAAAACTTTATAGATGGTGTTTTAAGCATTTTTCCACTGCGGAAAATTCTTTTCGATGGTCCAGGATTTGAAAATAAATAAGAAAATGAAGGATAATTAGCTATAAATAAAAAAAATAATATAAAATTATTGTACCATAACATTTTTCTTGTAAATAAATATCAAAATAA
Organism: Araneus ventricosus; assembly: GCA_013235015.1. Taxonomy (NCBI): domain Eukaryota; kingdom Metazoa; phylum Arthropoda; class Arachnida; order Araneae; family Araneidae; genus Araneus; species Araneus ventricosus. The sequence goes on from BGPR01005347.1 coordinate 53,737, forward strand.
TTTCTTTTCAAATATATTTATTTCAATTTTAGACTTATTTATTTTTTTCTCTTTATTGATCAGCTAGCTGCGGTAGATATTTTCCGTAAGTAAACAAGAATAAGGAATGGAGGACAAATAACTGAGATAGATTATTGTGAAGGGAAATTTTTAATTAAAATTAATTCAAAATTAGAAATTTCGCAGTAAAATTTCTGTATTGAGTTACTTACTCAAAATTCTAATTACTCAAATTGAAATTCTAATTACTCAAATTAAAATTCTAATTATTTTCTACAATTAATTTAAGACAGTTAAGTTATACATAAAATCATCACTGCGTAGCACACGTTACAGAAACTCCACATTTAAAAACGTGCAAGCCGCCACTGTTTCAGAAAAAAAATGACGGGAGGCTGTCTTTTCAAACAGCCGCTGATGTTAAAGGCGTAGGACTACTGGACTCGCGTGGCTCTTTTGTTTCTCGAAGTTTCTCGTAAGGTTTTAGGTTAAAGTAAGTTTTTTTTGTAACTTCTGTTGTTACACTTTATCTCTAAAATAAGACATTAGTTATGTTTTTAACACATGTATTTACCTAGATATAGAGGATCTCCCATACCAAGTTTTGTGGCGTTTTCGCCTGTGAATCAATTTCCTTCCTGAGACCCCAATGGGAGGAACGTAGACCTACGTTAAAAAACATTTCAAAACATTATCACGATCTCTATCAAATAAATATGTCCTACAATTGGATTATATTATTATCAGTTTTATAATGCTTTTCAGATTCAAAAATTATTTCGTCCGAAACGCGAAAACTACTGTTGATGAATTGGCAGCTTAAGATCGAAAATAATTTTTTCAGGAACATTTAAAAGCTTTCTGACGGCAGTTATATAAAACCCCCTCCGGTATTGAACTACTCGCAACATAGCAATGTCTTCGAGAATAAAGTGCTGGTTGAGTAGATATTTTCTACAACGACCAAAGGTATTTTTAGTGGATTATACTACTTCCAAACGATTACTTCGGGGATTCTTTTCCAATTTCTTATCTGTTCTTTCAGATTTCTTTAAAGTAGTTGTTTCGAAAATAGAACCTTTTACAGTAATATTGGGTTGTGAATTTAAGTGAAAAATTTCACAGATATTTTTCTAATATCGATTGAATAGTTTTTCTAGAATCTAATTTGTTATTAAAAATATATATTGCTTAAGAAATAAATGTTTTATAAAAGAGTCCAGTATATCTGCAAACTTTTTATTTTCATTTCAGCTGAAATATCAGTTCACAGTAAGTTTAAAACAATGGTTCACTCCAACACACAACAATGTTTTCACCAAAAAGAATTTAATCTGAGCTGTACTAGCACCTGCTCTCAGCCTGTCTGTCCTTTTATTTCTTATTTTCAAGAGTGTTTTATCTTTATCCATGGGAAATGGGGCCCGGTATGAGCTGAATTATATATATTTTTACATTTATTTTCTCTTAATATAAAACTCGCACTTTCTCATTATATCAATATAAATTACAGAAGATGGATAGAAGTCAGATTTCCGTGGATAGAAGTCAGATGTGACGTGACTAGTTGATCGTCGATTAGTCATTACAGTCATAATTCACAAGAGGAGGAGCGATGGAAGGCCAAATTTGAAGTCGCGACATGGTGGAATGTCATCCTACCCATTTACGAATTTTCTTTAATTTTTTTTATTTTAATTATTTTATGCTGGATTTTATTTAAAAATTTTTCATCCAATTTTCTATGCAAAAGAGGATAATGGGCTCCAAAATAAGCCAAATTGATTGTTTGGAGTTTATTTTTTTTCATTGAACGGATCCAAACCAAAGGCTCTGACAGAATAGTCTCATAATCAAAAAATCATGACATTTTTATGCATTGAACATGATAATTATTAATTATTTCAAAAACTCATCTATATATTTACAATACTTCAGTAATATTATTGCAAAAAAATGTGTATTGCTTAGCACTAGATCAAAACTATAGAATAGTCACGCGTAGAAGAAAAGTCTCCAGTAAACAGTGGCTTTTGGAGAGAAAATAGACTGTGCCATCTAGATGACTAAAATTGAAGTGTTCACAATTGCTCTTGATCTACAAATGGGGCATATTACAATGAGTTTCAAAGCATTGTTTATCGCGGTAACAATTTTAAAATATGAGAAAGAGGACATAGATGTTCCATTAGTAGTCAGATGGTCAGACAAAAGTCAAGTGTCACTGTCACATGGTCGTTGCTGATTGAATCTTGTTCATTTACCGTTTGTAGGTATTTGTTTTTAAGAGTGTGTGTGTTAATGGGGGTGCCGGTAGTTTGATCCGGAGCCCGGCTTGGCTCTGAGAACGAGTATCTACCCCACTTATATACTTGGATAAACAGCCTGTTTATAAGGGAAAACATATATCTTTCAGCCACAAACACATATCTGTAAACGGGTCCATTGATTCTTCTTCAAGATGACGTCAATCATTCTCACAGGTATTTATTTTTTATAAATAAACACATGATAAGCTAAATCAATCGCTAATGGTCGTGTCCGTGTTTGTCGCTTGTTAGTACAGTTGTTGTTGTTGTTACTAATCTCCAATCGAGTCTGATGGAGTCAGACCAGTTCAAGGAATCCGTTGACTTCGATGAAATCAATGACTAAAAGGGGAGAAGAAGAAATTTCTTCCCAGTCAAGTCCTGGACAGTCCAAAATGTGTTTAGGTGATGCTTGATGTTGATGGCATTTAGGGCAGAGAGGGTAGATCTTGTTGCCCTCAGAATATGTGAGGCATTTCAGGTGGCCGCTGGCGAGTCATCAAAGTCAGGTACTGGGTTAGTACAGTTAAACCTCTTTAGCAAGTCTTTGAAAGGACTGTTCCAGAGAGACAAACTTCTGAATCTTTGTTCAAAATAAGATAAATTATTTTAGTCGATAGTGCTAAAAGTAGGCCTGCAAATTGCCTCTTCATTCGAGAGATTTCCCGTCAAATTTGACATGTTTAAATAGATATATATATATGTGTGAGAGAAATGTTTAACATTGATTGAAAACAAATAAAACAGACTTATGTTTTATGACAGGAAATATTTTTTTTTATTTGCATATTTCTTGCTTCAAGAATCCTCTTGGTAAACAACATTCCGTGTGAGGCATTTTTCGTCGCTTAACAATTTTCCTTGTACTTCAGATGTCTTTGTGTAAACTTTAACGTTGCCAAAAAATATTATCAAGTTATATTATCACGATTGCAATAAATAATAAGATGCATCGTGGCGTCCAAACTATATCACGCGCATGATATACCATTGACGTAATTACAACTTTCTATTAAAAAACGGAAATTAATTTGAAATACATGATTAATAAAATTTAAAATGTCTCGGGAACTATTGATCATAGCGAGATAAATTTTATAACAATCGATAGAAAATTTTATTTCACTATTTTAGAGCTATTAAATTTGAAATTACAACGACAATTACTCTTTTAAATTTAAAATTACTGAAATTTAAGTTCTCTAACAATGAAATAATGCTGTTTGACGCCTCGCAGTGCTGTGGCGCAAGTTTTATTGTTGGTGACATCAGAGCGTTACTGAGAGACATATCTAGGCTATTATATTTGTAATTATATAGTAATAGACAATACAATACATAGTGCAATAAGTCTACATTTTAATGAGATTCCATAATCATCTATCAACTAATAATTTTATTTAATTATAATTTTAAATAAGATAAAAGCAAAAATATGTTTTGGGCTTGTAAGTAGACAAACATCAATATTGTAATGCTACGTAAACATGTATATTATTTCCCAAAATATTCGTATAGAGAGAGCCATTGAGAGAATCCTGAACTTCTGCTTGTACTAGAAGTTACCTGCATTAGAGTAGGTAGTCGAGCGATGATACCTAACATCTGCGTAGTATATCAGATTTAGTTCTTTAATCACACTGTGGAGAGCTATTTTAAAGAATATTTTATGTTGTGTTATAATTTACAAAGTTTAAAGTGGTTATTTTAAATACAATGCTTTATATTGGGAATGCATATAACTTTCAGAATTATTTTGATGTATCTTTTTATACACAATAGTATAAAGCTCATAAATGTTGAATATAAAATTTTTGATTATTTCTTTTATTAATAATAAAAAAATTAGTTCCATAGAGGCTCAGAATCCAAGGTACGGCGCTAAATTTTCTCTAGGTGAGGGCTCCCAAATTTGTTAAGAAGGTCCTGCACTGAAGGGGTTTTTCCTATTCCTTTGTAAGGCCGTTCGAAGAATACTTCGCGCCAAATTCATCCATTTTTAAAGGCAATTTTTAACGTTGGCGTGAGTTCTCGCCAAATTTTTCGATGAAACAAAGACCTAGATGTTCCCGTTTCTTGTGTCAAACTTAAACAAAATGTCTTGATTTGATAATCTCAAAGTTATTTTATAATACCACGAATAGAAAAAAATGGCCCTTTAAAGATTTAAATAAGATTACTACAAAGACTATACTAAAACTTTTTGCTATACATGAAATCCATAAAAGCTGCAGAAAACAAATCCATATTGTTATTACCAATGCCATCGGTATTTCTATATTCATTTTAGCACTGAATCTGCTTTGCTTTCGAAGGTAAATTAAAGACAGAAAGCTTTAAATAAGTTTGTTAAGCAATTAGTCGTTCTAATTAAATGCAGAACATCATGGAAATATTATTCATTCAAATTAATACGTTAGAAGAAACAAAGTAATTAAATATATACGTTCTTCCGTCTGCATGCGCTTAATTGAGGAAGAACGGAACATTCATTACTCAATGCAATTCAATAGGGCCGTAATTAAAATGACTTATTCGCAAATAACTCACGAACACAACAGAGAAATCAAGTTAAGGTATTTTCTTCCTCGAAATATAATGTTTAAATAAAAGCATATTTTATTTAACCATCAAAACAATGTGTACCGCATTTCATTGACAAAGAATAATTTCCATAAAATGCGACGAATGTAAAAATAGTTTCGTTTAAATATATTTAATTGTAAATAGTTATTATTCCAAAAGAAAAAAATACAGTTATATTTCGACCATCCCAAGATGTTAAAAAGTTATATAGGCTTCGACTATCCGAGACTTGACTATTTGAAATAGTTTTATTTATTGATCTGACACATGAATAATTTATTTAAAATAATAATAAAATAAATGGAAAAGAATGGTTTTTATTCGGACTTTTTTCTCATTCGAAGAATCATTCAATTTAATTCTCATCAAAAGAAATATTTTAAACCCTCCGTTAGGAGCGGGTATTTTATGCATCATATAAAGTGTGACGATCTCTCAGGTCGCGCTCCCATTTTTTACTTTCTCGTATACGAAGTATACAAAGAGAAAGCATTGTAATCGTCAAAAAATTCGAACTCGAGATTTTGACGAATCTCCACGTTTTAGACCTCCCCGAGTCCGAAAAACACAATTTTGGAATTATGTCTGTCTGTCTGTGAACACGATAACTCGAAAACTATTATAGCTACGGACATGAAATTTAGTATGTGATCTTTACACCTAATTTGTAGGTTTCTATCAAATTTTGGACAAATTCAGTCAACGGGAAGTCTGTCTGTCTGTATGTCCGAAGTCATGCGAACACTATAACTCAAAAACTTGAATAGCTAGAGGGATAAAATTTGGTACACAGTTTTATCGTCATGAATGTAGGTCCGTATAAAATTTGGGCCAAATCCGTCAAAGGGTTGACTGTCTGTCGGTCTGTATAATCGCATACTTGTTAAGCATTCGTTTCAAAACTTATCTCCATGCGCATACGTACTTAGCAATCTCTGGTACCAAGCGGGATGATTACGTCACTTTGTCCTTGAGACGGAGTTTGTGATAGATATGTTTTATCTCCTGTTTTGTTTTCGCTCGCTCGTATAATAGCGGATCTTGCTGAAGTGTGATGGAAAATATATATTGCTAAGTTTTAATACATATGCATCTCTTTTAATATGATTCTTCACTTAAAAATTTTACAATCACTATAATCTGCAATGAAAAACCTTCTGATATTCGTTGCATTCTGGATTACAGTAGGTTCGATTTTTTTTATCCACGCAAGGGGATTGGAAATGACAAATTTTTGAGCAGCATACGAGAAAGTTTAGGGGAGGCCACTCCCACTGGTTTCTTCTTCACTTAATAATGTATTAATCTTGATTTTAACAATTAATTACAGTAAGACCTCTCTAATCGGCCACTACTCTTGGCGTCCATATTTGTTTGGCAGTTAACTTTTGGCCCATAGACATAGTATTAAAATAACTTTTAAGAACGACCACTCAAACCCCCTAGGAGCGGCTGGGTTGGTAGCCGTTTTAACTTAGAAATACGCACCTTTCGTCTTTCTGACTTTGAACCTTTAACTAAGAGAAAACGGAGGAAAGAAAAAACATCAGAATTATACACACAGAAAACAACACTGGAAATCAGATCGAAATTAATCATCATTTCTTTCCAAATATGAAGAGAAAAGAGAACTTGGGTCTCTACAAGGATGAGGGATTCTAGAGTTCATTTGTACCTCTCAGAAGCTGATTCGGTCCATTACAAATGAGCTGCTTATATTGGTGGCCACCATCAGCAGATGAAACATTCAACTCAACAGACATTAGGAAAAATAAATGATATTGCTGCCTATTCCACAACAACAACTGTCAAAACTATTAGCGATTTATTTTTCCAATTAGGAAAAAGAAATTGAAAAAGTTACCTCCTAAAGCCCTAAAAAATCCAAGCAAATTCTATCATTTAAAGAAATCGAATAAAACACAGGGTGGTCATAAATTATTTGACCCATTTCAAAAGTTAATAAAAAAAATAATAATAGTTTTACAATTGCAGTTTTTTTAAATCAGGGAGTAAATAAAAAAATTCTTTTTTAGACATGTGGGGTACGATTACGGCGTTCTGAATCTGCTACAGCGACAGATTTCCGTATGCAATGGCTACCGATCAGCATAAGCCGATGCGCGTTTTCTCGTTTCGTTTTTTAGCTTTTCTTATATGTCTCGAAAACTATTTAGTTTCCAACTACAATTTATTTAACAAATTAAAGAGAGAAGAATTCCTTACAAATGCATAATTTTATTTTTCTTCTACCTTTAATAGTTTCGCAGATAATGGCTCTCAAAAATAGGAGATTTTCTAATAATTTACGACCACCTAGACCACTGTAACGGCCCGTTACCTATCTGAAAAAGACTTTTTAAAATGCGATCACATTAAAAAAACATAGTTGTAACATTATTAGTTTTTTTTATTAATTTTTGAAATGGATCCAATAACTTATGACAACCCTGTGCTTTCTAGTTTAGATGATTCTTAAAATTAGCTTTGTCAGAAATAGCGAATTAGGGCTTGCTTAACTACGCATTTTGCACGTCCACACATGAAATCCCTTTAGAAGGCCAATTTTCCTTGGAATGAAGGGTGGCTGCTGTAGGGAGGTTTCACTCTATCTAAAATATATTTTTTGTTTCAATTATTTTATATATTTTTCCAAAGCATCATATTTAATTATATATGTATTGATTTAACTTTTTAACCTTCTTTAAATTAATTCTTTTAAACGCCAATTCATTTTTAATTACTTCTACTTCATTCTTAGAAAACCACACTCTCACTTTAACTTCCAGAGTCACGAGATTTTTCGGAGAACTCCCGTTTCGATGATACTACTGAAGCTCACCCGCGATTTTGTAACGTTCCTTTTGTACATTGTGAACTTCCTGTGAACGCGCGTTGCTTTTGCGCGCAGTACCTGACTAATGGTCATGGCATCGATATATTTAAAATATCATCTGAAGACTTGAAAATAATCTTTCATTCATTAAGATAATAATTGAAGAGTTCTAATAAAATATTTTTGAATTTAAATGACTGCTACCTCCTTACGTCTGTCTCTGAATTTCACCTACAAAGAATGTTACATATATATTTCGTAAAGCATCTCCAAGATTTCTTTCAAATCGTTCCCATCGCAAGTATTGCACTTTATCGAAGCCATCCTGAGAGTAGACGAATATAAGAAAAAAATACCAGCTTTAGTAGCGCAAATTTTAGACTATCATTCACAATTTGCACAGAAAATTGGCTGCCTACAAAGATCCATTCAGCATTAAACAACTACAACAGCATATATTTTGAAAAAAAAAAAAATGTTTATACAAAAAAAATAAAATGCAAAAATCGAAGAGCATCTTCTAATAAAAAAAATTATTTATTTTACAACAATCACTCATTTTTCACTTATTATCGATTCTTTACCTAAATCCTTGAGGGTAAGTCTAAGCTTATAGTTCTTCTTATTAACTTTAAAGTACTTTTGGATCTTTTGAGTAGTTGACAAATACCAATAGCTCAGATATCGCACTGTTTCTCAGATGTGGAAATTCGATTGTTATTCCAATGCAAGGTGTTTTTTTATCATTTACTTCAAACAAATCGAGAAACTTGGAAAAAGAAACAAAAATATTCGTTCCATCTCGCTATGTCTAAACAAAGTAGAAAATCGGGAAGAATCGCCGAAAAATGCTTGTAAAAAGTAAATCCCGCTTTCTTCTTCTTCATTGTTTTCCAAAAAAGAAAACTTGGCGTATTTGTTTTAGGAAAAGTCGTAGGTATTGAGCGGGATACATATTTTTATTTTTATTTTCGCTGGATGTTTTTTGTGTACGTATAGTTTCAGAAAAACTTTCGTCGATGTCTGTATTTTTTAAAAACTTTGTTCGAAAACGGGGTAAGAAAAAGTTCAGATTTCTTTCACTGTCGTCATATTTTCTAATGAGGGTAGTTTTACAATCAAATAATTTAGTGAGTTTTAATTATTTAATTTGAGGCAGCTGAAATCTTTTACTTAGAAATTTCAACAAGTTTGTTTTAATTACGACTACACGAAATCTCAAATTTCCTTTAACCATTAAGAGCGCGAGTTTTTAAATATTGATTTTTAAAATGTTTCTTGACCTTCATTTCTTGAATAAAACATAGGGAAAATATTTTTAAAACACCTATTTTGTCTTAAGTATGGTTTACAGCTAAAAAACAGTTTGTAATCAACTGAAAACACTGAGCTTTATTTCAGAAAATAATTTCCTTGATAAAATTCTATAATATCAAACACAGATGAATTTTAATAACTAATAATACGGATAAAGAATTTCCTTCAACATTTGTAGAATAAAATATGGCATTCTCAAAAAAAGGAACAGTTACAGTGACGTGTTGCAGCTCTTGAATTCACTGCTTCTGTGAAGGTTTATTTGTTTTAAGACGTCAACTCTCTAATGTTCGTACGATTTTAAACTATCCTTCCTTAAAAATCATTACACTTTTAAAAATCATTTTTAGTCCACCTTGTTATACGTTTACTAAGGATTTACACCCTATCAAAAATAAGAATTTACTCCAAAAATTGCGTTAATAACGTGAAAAACACATCAGACATTGATTGTTTATATTTTAATGATGATTTTTTAAAGTTAAATAGAAAAGAATGGTTAATGTAATGTAAAAACTGTCTTAGACTGTGCCCACGAAAGCTGCAGTGACGCGGAGGAAGAAGACAACTGCTTTACAAGTGAATTTTGTGACTAATATTCTTAAATTGTCAGATAAAGTAAAAACGATTGCAGTTTTTCCGTTAAAAATCAAGTTTTCCTAATTTCCCATAACGTTAACATGTGTACACTAGTGGGGGTAAAACCGGATAGTTTGACTTTTTTATATAAAAAATAATTGATAAAAAAAGTAATGAAACTGTGACTTTTCTGGTAAGATATATTTTACTCCGATAAACAATGAACATTTTAATAAAATTCGACAAGCTTTCTTTCGAATATTTTAGCCCCAACAGGCTTTCATCCTTGGCTGCCCGGCTTTGTCCCACTTTCCCCTACTGACAGAGCAAAGCGAGGTCTTGTTTCATCTTGATCGTTCGGAATTTCATCTGTTTGTCTATAAAACTGTTTGTTAAAATATGTTAAATATTCCTTAAAGTCATTAAAGACGACACCTGTGTAAGGATGTGTAAGTTTTATTGTTTTTTTATTGCGTTTTAACATCTCAGTCATTTTTAATGGTACCAAAGAGACATCTCGCCATAACCAAAAAACCTCGCGATATCTTTTGGCTATAGCGAGGTATTTAATTGTAGTTTTTAATATTGATAAAAGCAGATATTTAGTTGTAATTTTGCTTTGACGTAATGTAATTTTGTGTGCAAGGATAAAAACAGACACATGTGTAAATTATAAGAGTTCTCAAACGAAAATGGCTAAACTTTTAACCATTGAAGTTCCAAGAATTTATTATTCATTCGAAAATTCTGAAATCTGTGAAATGTACTCATTTTGGGCCTAAAATGAAAGTTCAAAAAGAAAAAAAAAATTCATTTTTTAAAAATCAAAATTGAAATCATGATATTGTAGGGAATGTAAAAACCCAAATTTAAAAAAAAATATCAAAAACAGGTCAAATAAAATATTTTAACATATTTGAAAATAATAAGAATTAAATTGTACCTATAATTTCATTTAATTTATTTTAAAATTGATTTTTATTATGACATCTTTTGCTGAATGGAGTGAATTTCAAAAAGGCAATATTTCGATAGAAAAAATCTAAGAATAAAAAATCTATTTGAAAAGAGGAAAATGCGAAAAATTTAATGATATTCATTTCAGGCAGGTTTAGATGCCGAACAAAAAAAAGGATTATGATAATTCCAAATGGCATCACCGGGACTAAAAGTGTTAAAAACTGAGATGAAGTGGTAATCTAAGTTTTTTTTGACGTGAGGTCTGTTCACAGAATTACTAGTTATTATTTCATTCCATATAAGAAAGTAAAAGATACCAGAGATACTTAGTGCGTGTCCCAGCAATTTTTGTCTTTTACATTTTAGAGCTACTTTCAGAACACCTACAAAATTAAGTGCAGAAAATTCTATAATCTGAATCAAGATTCAGATAGGTATTTGCTTTAGAAAGAAATATCTACCTATAACCGCTTCCTACCAACAAATTGTTGCATTACGTATTAGCACAATTATTTCACAATATTTCAATACTCCTCACAGTTTGAAATTTATTCAAGGCTGCGTAAATACATTGGAAGTGGCTCATGTAACAACTCGTTCAGCCGACTGTTTACACATCATTCTGGTATTTTCCGCAAGCTTCCTTTTTGAAATGAATTATTCCGCAAAATCCGATGTGATGGGGCGGCATTTCCTGTGGCTTAACGCAAAGCGCCCCTCTCTTCTCTGCGGCAGGAGCTTCGGCTCAGATGCGTTGAATACTCAATAAGCCGCCTAGGGCGCCATCACAAATGTCACGAATACCCAGGTTTTGTTTATTCACCGTCATTGGAAAGGATGAATGGATGCAAATTGGTAAAATAACTCTCGGATATATCTGTATTGTATAGCAACGTATTCGGAAACCCTCCGCACTTTTGCGCATGCGCCGGGAGGAGTTTTTTTCATCAAAATGGAGGAAAGTGAAGGATGGAAGGGTGATGTTTACATTTTACTGAGCGTGATCTAACAAAGAACTCCGGAAATGCTCTCATATGACTCATTGCCTGACACCCTTTTACGGTATAAAAGCATACAAAAGTGGTAGTCTCGGAATCCGTTGCTGAACAGTCACTGTTGAAACGGAAGTTAAGTTGCTCTAATTTTTGAGGTTTAAGTATAATGTTTTTGTTGTTTAACGAATCCATGATGGTTAACGATTTTTCAATCCATGATGATCGGATGATGTATTACGAGACTAATATTTGCATTTCGCAGTTTTTCTAAGTTGAATAAATTTGTATTTCTGCTATAAACATCTCCATGTAAATTTGTGAAAATCCTTTTAAATTTAAAAATTTATAAATCTCTGCAAGTCATGCAGATAGAATCGTGGAACTTAGTTTATACATAGATGAATGAAAGAGGAACATTTTACTCATTGGCACTTTTACTCTATGGGGAACGTAAAAAAATTAAATGTTCTTAACTTTTTAACACCCGGGGCACCATCATTAATGTCACGAATATCCAGGGTTTGTTTATTCATCGTCACTGGAAAGGATTAGTGGATGTAAAATTGTAAAATAATTTTCGGGAAAAATTGAGTAACTGTTGAAACGGGAGTTAACTTGCTCTAATTTCTTAGGTTTAAGTAGAATCTCTGTGTTGTTTAACAAAAGTTGTCTTAATGAGTTTTTATTTTTAATGGTAATTGTTAAAAGACATTAACGAATAAGCAATTTATTTAACAATAAAAGCTTTGTAATTATCATTACCATAGTTAGGTATTTTTGAATTAACCCTTTAACCGGAACGTCCTTTGAATACCCTCTTATTTAATATACACTATAACAATCATAATGACCGATATTCATATCAGAGAGTTAACTATTTAGAACCGTCAGTTCTAATTGTTCTTTTCGCAATTCTTCCTGGTATTTGACCATTATTATTTTGTCGCAAGCATTAAAACCAATGGCAAAATGTTCGAAAACTGCAAAACGCTTTTTGGAACAAGAACTTAACAAATTGAACTCTCTTTAAAGTATTCTACACTGATAAACTCTTAACATTACTAAAGCCATTTCTTTCGCTCCTCTATTTTAACTAGCATTAATTAAAGGAAAACTTTGTTGATGGTGGCAAAGACTACTTAGAAGCCACAAGATCGATGGTTCAAGGCACGATTCCATCGAAGAACCACCACGTCCTCAGGTTCGGTGTCCGTTAAGTCTCTCAAAAGGCGTCCCGCTACACAGTGTGGTATTTTCGCAATCTAGAGAGAAAAATTGAATTTTCTTACCTGTATACGCATGACAAATTTCTGTTTATTTACAAAGCGAATAAACCATATTACCTGGAACTAAGGTTTATATTCCAAGAAACCATGCCGAACAATAGAAACAAGTGGGAGTGGTCTCCCCTAAACTTTCTCGTATACTTCGCCCAAAAATTGCTGTTTCCCCTCCCCCCCGCGTGGATAAAAAATTTCGAACCTACTTCAACCCAGAATCCAATGACTATCAGACGGTTTCTCATTGTAGATTATAGTGATTGTAGAATATTTAGGTAAAGAATCCAATTCAAAGAGATGCGAACCGATTTCCACTCTTGCCAGCTCAAGGACAAAGTGATGTAATACTTCTGCGTGCACAAAGATTGCTACCAGTACGCATGCGCATGGAGAATCGGATTAAAAAAAATTGAATGTGCAATTTGAACGCCCTTTTTTAATCGATTGGGAAGAAATTTGGGCACAGATCTATAATTTATGTTAGCAACCATCATACCAATTTTTAATTTTCTAAGCCAAAGGGTTTAAGAGATATAAATTTTACAAGTATTCGATTATACAGTCCGATAGACCAACAACCCTTCGACGTATTTGGTCCAATCTTTGATACGGACCTACATTCATGATGATAAAACTGTGTAACAAATTTTATCCAACTAGATATTCAAGGTTTTGAGTTGTAGTGTTCACATGACCGCGGACAGTCAGACAGACAGACTTCCTCTGGACGGATATTGTCCAAAATTTGATAGAAACCTACAAATGATGTGTAAAGATTACATACCAAATTTCACACCCGTAACTCTAATAGTTTTCGAATTATCATGTTCACAGCAGACACACAGACAGACATAATTCCAAAATTGTGTTTTTCGGAATCAGGGAAGTCTAAAACGTAGAGATTCGTCAAAATCTCGAGTTCGAAGTTTTTGACTATTACAATTCTTTCTATTTGTATACTTCGTATACGAGAAAGTAAAAAGGATCGAACCTGCCGAATACCTGCGCTCTGCCTCTCAAGTGTTATAAGAGTTCGTGTCATTCGTCTGAGTTTGCTTGATGAATACGATAGTTTTCTCTATACTATCAGTGGTTATGTGTTGTTATTATTTTTATAGAAGTATCAAGATTAGTTTGCACAAGATCTTACTTTAATATGTGCTTTGATTTAATCATGAGCACCATAAGAATTGATAGTATTTTTTTCCTTGAGTGAAAAACGTCTAAGACAATTTTAGCTTGAGTTTTAGTATATTACATCGCATTATACGAATGTGTAATTCTGTTTTCCTGAAAGACTCACTTGTAACCTATATTAAATAAATGAATTTGGTTGCGAATATTTGGGAAACTCATAGAAAATTTCCTTCATTACAAATGACTTTTCAAACGTTGCGCCTAAATGTTTTCGACGTTTGGTTTGGTAACGCCAAAGAATCAAGAATAGATGCTTTGTTTATTTATATATTACAAGAATTTGGTGTCCTGTTTCTTTCAGAAGACAGTTTTAAAACTTTAAAAGTTATAATCAGAAGTTTTAGCCAAAAATCTGAACAAAAATGGTTCGAAGTTGAGCAGCAATAGTGAATGGTTCCTAAACACCAATTCTTAGTGGTTAGATGAATGCATATCATTTCCTGATATTGCAAAAGGAAGTATAGGAACTATTTCAAATCCTGTACGGGATAGAAGAACCGGAGACCAGAAAAATACTTTGAATAGTGGCGAATTCAACATATCCTGGAAACATCGAGCCAGCAAGAGATATCGATGGCAGCTGAAGTATTGCTTCGCAGAAAAGTCAAAAGAGATCCAGCAGCAATTGTAAATATATTGTGCCATTTTTCTCCCAGACGAGATACTGGATTTAAAAAAAGTCGGGAAGAGCGTTTTTCAAGCCCAAACAAAATGGTCTTTCGGAATACCAAACGCTAGCTTTTATGGTTGGAGGAAATTCGTCTACACGTCGATATAATGTTATACGGCAGCAAGCAAACAAAATTCATAAGAGCATGTATCCGGCTTATCGTAAAATTGAAGCGACAAAACGGTTGTGCTATCCGAGAAATATCAATACAACAGAAACCTTCGCAGAAATAAAATTGCAATCTAATGGATCACACTATTACGCAATTGTGCAAAGTGCAAGAAGGGGTCTCAGAATCTATAAGAGACCTGAGAACTCTGGACATAATTGTGAAGTGGGGTTGAGATGTGTCGGAACAAAATAGATAAAAGCAGAGATTTTCAGTTGAAAATTGCCCTGACGAAAGTTTATTTAGTATATCAATAGTGCCTATTCAGATATACTCAGAGAATGACCAAAAGATTGTAAATTATTAATTATAGTTATGTTAAAATATATGTCTTAAACCTTTATTGTGCTTTTATATTTCATAAAACATCCTTAACCATTTATTTAACCCACTGAGTTTGGGTTAAATAATTTTGAATTACACGAACTAGCTAACTAACTTGGTTACGAAATCCGAAACACCCCAAATATTGGGTAAAAGAGACAGATTTAAATGTAACTGAACAGAACCAAACATTGTAACTATCTCTGTAAATTCCTGCGAAATTGATTGTATTTCTACTATAAAGTTCCTTTTCTGAAAGAAGTTATGATACTTTTCAGGGAGTGAAATCATTTCATCTGGATGAAATGACTTTTTTTTGATGACTGGACAACCTAGAATCGAAAGCAAGTTTTTCCGAAATGCCTAAAAAAGCTTCTTAACCGAACAAATATATAAAAACCTCTTAGAAATAAAATATCTCGCCGACTGACAAAATCTCGGAGAATAATGTTCTAGTTGAGTAGATATTTCCAGCCGTGACCAAATATATTTTCTAGTGGATATCGCAATTTTGAAATCATTACGTCAAACTTTCTATTCCGTTTTTAAAATTCTTCTCAATACTGTAACGAGTTGGTGGGGGGAGACAGGTATCAGACTTAGAGGGCATTATAGAAACAAAATACTTTAGAGTTAGGGTAGAGTGCTTTTATATAAAATAAAAGACGAGGTGGAAAAAAGAATTTTGCGCCGTCCGCCGTTTAGTTATGATAAGCTAAATCTTACGTCAAGCAAATTTTTTATCTGCTGGAAATCTCTAAAGTGATTTTTCAGTGATAAAATTATAGCGCGTTCCTATCATTACCAAAAATTTAAAAATTGCTTTTAAACTAAACTCACAGCCAGTAAGTTTAAAATGATGTCTACCTGGAACATTCACAAGCAATAATTACAGATTTCTCTTAAACTGTAAGAGCTTATGCTATGGCCTAGAAAAATCGAAATTATTTGTATATAGCTAAGTTCGAACAGCATCAAACTTACCTAGTGCCTCTATGTAAATGAATTTGAAATTCCAGCAACTTCAAATTTTTAGTATCGTGTCATAGTCTAAGCTTTCTCCTTCCAATGTTTACCTGTTATAGAACCAATGATCATAGAATTGATTCGATGCCTTTCCTGCTTATAATTATTTCAGTGCTTGTTTTTCTTTACTAAATGTAATGCATGATTGTTGCAATTGTAAGTGTTAGTTAATATTAGACCAAACAATCATATAAAAAAGTTAGTGTTTTTCCGTGTTCACGTTTTATTCTCCAATTAATGTAACAAATACAATAATCCTAGAACGTCCCCAACTATTGTGTGGGGGCCGCAACTGTATTCAGCATGTTCTCCTCAATGTAAACATTTTTATTTGTATCCCAATTGTTTTCAATATGCCTGTAAATTTCTCTTAAAGATTAATAAAGTTATTTGGGGGGCGGTTTTTTTGGTGCGGGGCCTCGTGGCGACCCGTGGAGGGTTTGGTTAGTATCTTCTGTCCCATATCCACCCAACCGGTACGTTTGCTGTTATGGCATCAGGCACAGGGGCATGGGGCGGCGTTCTGTCTACCTAGATAAAAAATATCATAAATCGGTTTGCAATACTTTATGCTGAAAGGCACAACTACCGTTTTACTTTGCAATTGTTTTTTATTGATTTAAGCTTATTTGCTTTGGATCTAACTCTAAAACATAAAACGCACATCTTTTAAGTTGTGACTGTAATTTTAGGGATGTGATACCATAAAAATAATAATGAAATATTTTAATTACTATAATTCAAGTGCCAACCAACGACCCCTGATCAGTGGTCAAATGGGTTAAGGCGTGGGATGGTTGAAGATGAAGGTTATGGTTTCTCTCTTTGGCTGTGCTCTTGACAGCATGTTTAAAAAACTGGTAGAGGTGTGCTCGCTGCAAACGGACTGGCTGCTGGAGGTTCTCCCTGAAAGGCTGGTTTCACCTGAGAGTCCTCTAGAAAGGCAATCTACTCCCATATATTGGAAATAAGCCATAATTCTACATCAGGTACTAATTAGGTGACTCAAGGTCGCTTCAACCATCAGAAGAAGCCACACTTAGAGTAAATTCTTGATGATGATGCTTCTTTTAAGATGCCAATCTTTCTATGAAAAGCGCAACATATTTTAAACAAAATTGACCAGCAAAATATGTCTTTATAGTGATAAGCTCTTTCACTAGTTCACTATAATACATACTTGTGGATTGGTATGAGTAAATCCAGAAGGCCGAAGAAAACACAGATGTGGTATTTTAAAGATTTAATTATGACAAAACAATAGTTTAGTATAGATACAAACACCGAGACAAAGAAGAAAGGTCAAGTACTACTTAGGTGAGCAGCGGCAGCTCGTCAGCTCAGGAACAAGCAGTGCTGCAAATGTTTTACAGACCTAAGTTGTAGGAAATTGTGTGCTTATTATTTTCGTATATAATGATGATATATTAAAAATTGATAGTTTTTGAGTTATAAGCAAAAGACTGGAGAATTTTTTAAATGTTCTTTTGGCTATAACTAAAATGCCAAGAAAAATTATTGGTGATAAACCTCTGAATCGTAGTCAGCACCCGAAAAAACATAAAGAAGCAGCAAAAAATTACAACTCCACTAGAATTGGATTAGAAAACGACTTAGCGACTGAATTACTAAGAAAAAGCGAAAAAAGCCAAATGAGGACGCCGCGCCAAATGAGAGCTGAAAAAAATGCAGCTCAAATAAATGCAATTTCAAGCGAAGAAAGGGTTGCTTTTCTCCAGCTTCGCGTTGCTCTTTGCGGTAATATCGGATCCGTAGGAGGGGCAACACTTGATGCAGCTCTGGTCTATCTCTCTTTTAACTCTTGATTGATTTTCCGTCTTCTTTTTATTTTTTATTACTTTTTTCCCACTTCCGTTGATCACTGAATTCTCTAAGCTGAAAAGTAAGCCAATTAGAATAAAAACGAAAAAACCATCTTTTAAAATAATTTCAGGGGAGACTGCAGCTCTGTAGCTCTTATGGACGAGCCGCCACTATAGGTGACTCAAGGTCGCTTCGACCATTAGAAGAAACTACACTTAAAGTAGATAGATTCTTAGAGCAGAATTTGTTATAATACGACACTTCAGTCGACTTCCAGAGAAGAAGCAGTTAATTTTTTTCGAACATACGAATTTCTGAAATTCAATTATAAAGATTCTATTGCTCCTGTTGTTAAAATTATGACTTATCATATGAGCATTTTAATCAAATCTTAAGAAGAAATGAAATAACTGTAAGAGTTGGTAATATTTCTTTGAAGAACTTTTCATGCTCGTGTACATCATTGATAATTTAGCTTAGACACAAACATTGAGAGAAAAAAAAGAAAGGATTTAGAAGGGCGGCTGCCCTTCACATCAACATTTGTCATCAAATTTCGTAGCCACATCACCACGAAGATCATCGTCGACATCTTTCTCTAGTCTCGCGAGAGCAGAAAAAGAAAAACAATGACGGGAGGCTGTCTTTTCAAACAGCCGCTGATGTTAAAGGCGTAGGACTACTTTACTCGCGTGACTCTTCTGTTTCTCGAAGTTTCTCGTAAGTTTTTTTTTTGTAACTTCTGTTGTTACCCTTTATCTCTAAAATAAGACTTTAGTTATGTTTTTAACATATGTAGTTACGGAGATATAGAGGATCTTCCATACCAAGTTTTGTGGCGTTCTGGCGTGTGAATCAAATTCCTTCCTGAGACCCCAATGGGAGGAACGTAGTCCTACGTAAAAAGTGTGTCTTCAGAAGATGCAATCTGTGATTAGAATTTAAATGCAGCTGCGACTGTGACTTGAATGTGGCTGTGACATCTGCTGCTTCTCAACTGCACTCTGCCATATACATTGAATGAAGAAATTACCGTAGAAATTACCATCGATTCCAGTATTCAATTCCCACAATCATGATCATAGAACCCTCCAACGCGAAGGATCTAAACATTTACATCACATGTGAATCAAATAGCTTGAAACTTCAGACTACATTAAAAGCATAAAAATGTAATTGAATGCAGATTATAGTTCTTCAATGATTGGCTTCCCAGCCACGCGACGTAGGACCCATATGAAAGCCAAGGACGTCCAAGTTAACTAACTTAATTAAAAGAGTGTTCTCGTAGAAAAGAGGTCCAGAAACTCAATTTCATGTTTGAAGAGGATTAAATTAGCTCTCCCCCTTCTCGATCAAGAATTCAGATGCGGGTGACGAATTACACGGAGGCTGCCAGCCGGTCTTTGAAACGGAGCCCTCTTCAATGAGCAAGTTCCTTTGATGATCTGACGATCAGTTATCTAGGATCTGGCAAATGAGTCAAACAGAGTTTGGAATAAGCTGTATGGAGTGTGAGAGCTCTTACTAAAATTCGTGAAATTTCCAATTAATAAATAATAATAAAGTTATTCAATGAATCGCATAAAGATGCTTCAATTTTTTTCTTGGAAAGCAAAATCATTTAATCTGAATGGCGCGATCATTTATCCAGGATCTGACCAATGAATGAAAAGGATTTTAATATAAGCTGGATGTTGTATGAAAGATTTTATGTAGGGTGTGTGTAACTACCAAGGACAGAATGATGAAGTTATTCAACGAGATGGTTAAGAATATTTCGCCTTGTTTTGTGGACGAAGAAAACTTATTTCTACCTTGTTAACTCTTTGCTGCATGAAAGATAATAAGATACATAATTATACACGTGTGAGTGTAAGGATTGATTTAGTGCTGAGAAATATTGTTATTAATTTGTTTCAATTCCTAAAAATTAATCTGTCTGTTTTTGCTGTCATATGGTTTTTATATTAAGCGCCATTCACCTAGAATGGGCAAAAGATGCAAAATTCAGAATGGTTCAGGAAATACACTACCATGCTTGAAAGAGTTAAGTAGAGTCTGGAATGTTCGTTAATTTTCAAAAATTACACGGTTTGTAATTCAAATTACTAGGAGGCTCCCCTCTCTATTCATTTTGCATATCGGCACTCATGATTTACAAATATTAAACGGGATATTTGAAATGTGTGCTTTCTTTCGTAGTATCGACATCCCCATTACAATCTACATAATCAGTAGGGTAGTTTCTCATGACATGGCAATCATATGATAAACGTAGCTGTGCTTGTCATCTAATATCATATAATTATAATATAATTAATTTATGACTAATTAATTTATAGTTAATATCTTTGTTAAATTTTGTTAATTATAACTGTTAATTGATGTACCTGGCTTTGCTCCGGATTAAAATGTTTTCTTGTTTAATATTTTCAATGTAAAAATTACTGTTGTATAAATATTATAATACACAAATTCCTTTTCTGATCTAAAACGCTTTCAATTAAAATGAGAATATCAATTGAACCAGACGATTTTTAAAAACATCCGTTTTCTTCATACGTTATTATTTGTTATATAGGTACTTCAAATTTTGTTAACAATTACTAAAGTCAATGAACGGTTTTAATGAATATTTTGAAACAATTAAATTAACTATTTAATTATTCATTAATTTAAAGCGTGAAAATAAATCAATAGCTGGTCCCGATATAAATTGTTAAATCGTCTACTTTTAAAATTTTCTTTTAGCATTCTTCCTTCTGGAAACAGTTCTTCGTATTATTTTTGATCAACAAGAATATTGTTACGAATTCAGTTTAAAATTAATTTTGAAAAAAATATTAAAATGAGAGAAACAAATTTATGGAAATGAAAGATATCGCGGAAAAACGCCTTGCTTAATTTTTAATTAAGTGAAATTTTAAGCATCTTTTAGGCTTTGAAAAGTTGAAAGTGACCTTTCTCTTTTCTTAAATAAAAAGTTTGAAAAGTTTGATTGAAATCAGTCCAGTGGTTTAGGAGGAGATGTGGAACATACATACATAGCCACAGTGACTTTTATTTAAATTAATATAATTATTAGATAATTATAAGATAAAGATTACTGGCATATAGTATGAGCCATGAAAAAGGTTTTAGTGAAGTTTTGTAACAATTAATTTTTAACTTTAATTAAGTAAATAGTTAATTTTAATTAATCAAATAATTTTAATAGTTAATTTGATAATAGGTTTTTTGACAGAATACTTTAAAATTTGATATTTAACTAAACATGGCGGGACCATGATTTGTTTAATAAAATCAATATAAAGTAGCCAAAAACTATAGATATTATTTAAATAAGAGTTTCCTTTATCCTTTTTACTATTGAAAAATATCTCCTTAACTTTAAAATTGTTTGGGATTTTCTGCCTGAGTATTTAGTTTTAACCATCGATGGAGATTTAAATTTACTGTTCAAATTGGCTGCATTCATATCCTATGTTTTAAAAACACGTATTAAATTTGCCACACACAATGTTTAATAATTTTATTCTCTTACATGTTAAGAATTTAGTGATTATTATTTCTGTAACCAGGGAGTTCTCTAAATGAGCCCAT
Organism: Araneus ventricosus; assembly: GCA_013235015.1. Taxonomy (NCBI): domain Eukaryota; kingdom Metazoa; phylum Arthropoda; class Arachnida; order Araneae; family Araneidae; genus Araneus; species Araneus ventricosus. Next base: position 75,415 of record BGPR01005347.1, read on the forward strand.
TTTAGTAGTATTTAAGTGTTTCCATGTCATGTGATTTTACCATATGACAAAGTAATGTTCGCACAATTATATTATAACCTAGATTAAATAAATTAATTTTTAAATCTAGAGTCTTTCTTCATTCGTGCCAAGAGTCAATTTCGTGTTACTGTTTCAGATAGGCTGGCTTAATGTTATCTAGGAGATATTTGCACTGCTGAGATGTTTATTTCTTTATGACTCCTACCTGTTGAATAATTATGTGTTGAGATATAAAAAAAATTGACCAATGTACTGACCGATAAATCTATCATTACTTTTTGGAATGAAAAATGGAATGATAAAACCTTGATATAGCGAAAAATTAAATGACATGAAAACAGAATCACAGCGTAAATATTGCAATGTGTAAAAACAATAAAGTCATTGGCTATGTCTGTATTGATCAATACGTAATATTTCATAACTTTTGTAACATTAACGTAAAGGAATCTATCTTTGCCTTCAAGCTTGCCGAAAAGGGATTTTTTTTACCACTATTGCTGTCATATTTTTGCCAGCACTTTGCTGGAAATGTTTTTAAAAATTGCATAGAAATAAATAAACAATTATGTTTATAATATTTAATTTTTATGTTTATATTATTGAATTTATTATATAAGCTACGTTTATAATATTGAGTTGAAATAAAATAAATCCTACTTTTTCAATTAATATACGTTAAATTTTCATTATTTTAATTTTCAACTATATGGAAATTTTTTTCTAGTTACTGAACGAACTAAATTGTTGGTGGTACGTAACGCCTGATTAAAAACTCAAGTGCGAGCCACCGGTGGTACGCGACGCCTAATGAGGCATCTAAGTGCGAGCCATTGGTGGTAGGCACCGCCTTATGAGGCATCTAAGTGCGAGCCACTGGTGGTACGCGCTGGCGTGAACGTGCTAAGACACTGATGTACAGACCGTGCAAATAAAGCTATGAAGGATCAGATAAAGATTTCAGGAATAAACTCTGTCAGTAATAGGATATCAGGTTGCAAGCTTAGTCAGCTGACATAGGCAGAAAAGAGAACAGCCAACCAGGGCCACTGCCTTAATTAGTCACTACACTTTCAGCGGTTTGGGAAGAAAGAGCAGTATTTTAAGCTCGGACTGTGGAAGCAGAGAAAGAGGAACGTTATAAGGAAATGCTGACCTCATTTCGATAATAGGTCAAGTAAAAATGATCCGGAAAACTTTTGACCACCTTTTCTCTCCTCCATGTCAATAGTCGCCCACACAAATTCAACGCAAGTGGATATCCTCAGTCAACCCCATACAGTTTGGGACCTTCCGTCTACGGAATCCGCAATACTTGGTGAACTGAAGAAAGCTTTGAGAGTAGAATGATTCCAATCGGACGCAGACAGTAAAGAGATGGTTAGAAATGTCGGGTGTTTAGGAATATATTAGGGATTAAAAACAATTGTCTGCTTGTTATTTCGTTTGGATAAATGTTTTTACAATTATGGTAAAAGTTTCAGATCGACAATAAATCTTTGCTGCTCCAGGTCCTTTGACCAGTCATTTATTGAACCACCCCAAAATCTGTTTCAAATAGTCATTCAGTGATTATTTCAATATTTCTGCACGTCTGGCAGAGGCTTCTTTTAATAGTTCAAAAAATATACATATTTGGAGACATTACATTACAAATGAATCTCGAGTCACCACAGATTTCAGCGCACCCTAAAAGCATAACGATCTAATGTGATGCACTTTCCCCTCTCCAAAAATTAGCTTATCAGCCACGCGAAGTACGACCCAAATGAAATCCAAGGACACCAGGCTTTCCCAACTCAATCAAAAGAGAGCCCTCGTAGCAGAGAGGCTCCAAAACGCAATTCCGTGTTTGAAGCAGATTAAATTAGCACTTCCCCACCTCGATCAGGAATTCAGATGCGGGTGACGAATTACACGGAGGCTGCCACTCGGTAATTTGTCTCTTAGAAACGGAGCCCTCTTCAATGAGGAAGTTCCTTTGACGATCTGGTGATCATTTATCCAGGATCCGGCCAATGGATGAAACGGATTCTGCTGTGAACGAAATGAGAGACTTTAGGTGAGATATGTGTGATTTACAAGGACAAAATGGTAACGCTTATTGAATGAGATGGATAAGAATTCGATTTGTTTTGTAGAAGACAAAAAAATCTTTGATCTTTTCCTGTAAATTAGAGTCTGGAATATTCGAGATTTCTCAAAGATTACTTTATTTGTAATTCAAAATTCTAGGATGCTCCACTCTCTGTTCATTTTACATACCAACACTCGTGATTTATAAGTATTAAACGGGATATTTAGATTTAACTGGACTTACTTGTGCGAGATAGATTAATTAGGATTTACGTTTTCATTTGTAAATGTCGTTATCACCAGAACATTCTACATAATCAATGAAGTCATTTCACACGACATCAGTCACATATTTAAACTAGCTGCCTATATTATCTGATACGTGCCATCTGCATTTCGTCTTAACTTCAGGAGGTTAGTGAATGAGTTAAAAACTCACTCGAGGTGCTCAGGGGATTCCAAAATTAAGTTGGACAGGTACTGCCGCTAGGTAATTTGTCTCTTAGAAACGGAGTCCTCTTCAATGAGGAAGTTTCCATGACGATGTAGCCATCATTTAGCAGGGATCTGGTCAATGGATGAAACGGATTTTAATATAAACTTAGCATTGTATGAAAACTTTTACTGAAATATGTGTATTTTTCAAATGATAAAGTTTATCAATGAAATGCATAAGGATGCTTCCAAGAGAATAAATATCCCTCAAAATTTCCCATCGTTAGCTCAAACATCCTAAACATTTATACTGCGTGTAGGATATTACCGATAAGCATAATTTAGTCGCCTCGTAAATAAGAATTGTGAGACTAGATTATCACATATGATAGATGGCACCAGGAGTCCTGTTCATGATACGTCATGATCAGCGCCCTCTTTTTCCTCACAAAACCGAGGAGCACGCACCGAGAGGTGCAAACTGACAACTCTCCCTCTCACTCCCTCTTATTATGACGTAAGGCGCCAATTAAGTAGCCAGATGTTAATCACTATGTAACGGTAACTGTATTCTATCTATGTTTTCCTTCTGGTTGTCTCTAATTCAACTAACTACTTTTAACCCCATTGACGTCTCTCCCGGTGATAACCTAGTTAATATAACCACGCCTTCATGTCAATCATTAAACTCCCTATTATCTTTCTTTTGTATATAATTTCCCTCTGTAAAATTCTTTCTCCAGTTTTTAAATAAATGTTTTATATTTAAACTGAAGTCTCTTCGTTCTTTCATGCAATAATTTGTATTAAAATAATCTGACTGAAACCCCAACAAATCCCCTAGACTTAATTCCGATCCATTTACCACTTAAAGGTAACCCTCTGTGAGCGTTCTGTTTGATCTAATGGAATTCCAACATGTATACGGATTTTATGTATATAATAATAAACAAAAGTTGGTAAACATTTTGGCAATTTAGATTTCTTCTATATTTGGGAAACCACAATGGATAGGCATTTGAATAACTTTAGGAAACAGGAAGTCATGGTTTACTACTAGATGATATTAAAAATATGTAGACGCAAGAATGCACTGTACAGTCGTATTGATACACATAATATATTTTTAACAAATCTGATTTCTGGTACACATGCAGAGTTTTAAGTGTTCGGTATGTAGAATTAAAAGTAATTGAACTATTTGAAAACTGCTGTCAATATTGTTTTATTCATATAAAAATAACTTTTGCAGTAATTTGAAATGGACAATTTTTCTTTTGATTTAAAAACTTACTCGAATTTCTTCATTTATCTTGAAATTTGTTAAAATGTAATTTTTCCTCGACTACTAAATGATACCATTCAGCATGTGTTAATTGTAAAAAGTCATTTATGTTTAATTATAAAAAATTATTTATTTTTAATTATAAAAAACATTTATTTTTAACTATAAATATATTTATTTTTAATAACAACTATTATTATGTGCAGCTTTTATTTATTTATCATGCAATTAAGCTGGCTACACCTAAATATTAGCAATTTTTATCAACTAAAAATGATTATATCTTTATTTATAGGTATACACAAATTTAAATAATTTTCTAAAGTACTTCCATTAATCTTTGGAAACAATACCTTAATTGTATTGATGCCAACATACGCATTCTCTACAGACAGAAACTAATAGACCCCATCTCTGAACTTTCTCCAACTAATTATTTTCTACTTAATTTTTATACCTGTCAGTGGCGTCACAGACTCGTAAGATTAACTCTCAAACCCAATGTAAGGAGGGAGGAATAATCCTTTCCCGCATTCTTGGAACATGTAAATTTAATCTCTCTTGTAATCATCGGTCGAGTGCTTCATGGAGGTGATACAGGATTGAAATCTGTTTGAACAGTTGTTCCGAATCTGCGAATCGCTTCTCAAGGATCTAGAGGTTCGCTTAGGATGTTTGTTTGCAACTTAGAAGAAACTTCTTGGAAGAAACTGTCAGCGTTTCTGGAGCTTAAACCGAAGGAATAGTGAATTTCGCAATCGCAGAGCGTATTTATTCAGTCTGCAGTTGAAGAGTCGTTCTCGGAAACTGGACTGTCAGAAATGAAAAATATCAATTAAAAGGACATTTTAAAATAGAACCTAAGATTGTTTGACGAGCACTTCACTGCTTTGCAAGAGTAGCGGAAAGAAAAGGCAGTGCATCTCCGAGTGTGATAAGATATAAGACTAAGAATATATCTTTCGTAGAAGTAATATAATTCGACTTACACCATGTTACCGTTTTACCTGCTTAAATTTTCAGGCTTTTACTCATTAATTCCTAGCGACCCTATTTAGGGACGCTTATAAAATTGCATCATAAATACAAAGGAATTATTTTTTCAACACTAATTTTACAAAAAAGTATTTTTAAGTATTCGTTTCTTTTATATTCATTCGATGACAGCGAGTATCAAGTGATTGGTTGATAATGTAGCTTTTTTATTTTCAAGTTAGACTAGGAAATTAATATTTGCAACGTGAAGAAGAAAAAGAGCATGCATGCCCATTTATTTACCGGTTAATTGACTTATATTTAACAAATATATCAGTAAATGCAATTGTAAGAGTGTTTTGTTTTTAAAATTTCGCATAATTTCAGATATGATTTTTTTATTTTGCATTGCGTCCTTTAATAGCGACACTAGGCGTAGGATGGCACTAAAACATAAATTGTTTCTGTCAGGATTATTTTTAGTAATTTTCCGGTTTATTTTACGATATGAAATACGAGTATAAAAATATTATTGTAAAAATGTGATTTGTGGGCATCTAAGCCAATATTAATTTCATGAAAAACATAGTATATAAATCTTACAAAGAGAAAACTGCTATGAAAGTACATAAAATAAGACTCCCTCGAAATTAGGAGAATACAATGTTTCCGAGGATTTATCTCTCTTCTTTCGGAACATGGTATCTTATCAAAAACAAAAAGGAGCAAAAGAAACCCAGCGTTCTAAAAAAAGTGTCTTACAAGAAATATCTCCGAAGATTTCCCATTATGGCCTTCTATCGTGTGTGCTCTCGTCTTAGCTCCATTGACAGACCTTAAGTGAATGTTCCCCGCGAAAAAAGAAAAGGGCAATTGTTGTTTCGATGATTGAGTGCAACCTCCATTCATTCCCAGGTTTGTAATTCACGGGTTTTTCTGACATATCTGCTCAAGAAAGATCGATATTCTGAAGATTATTTACTTGTCTAGGCATTCAATCATTTGATTAAATACAGCAAATGATTTCTTTTCAACTGAAATAAATTCTGATATGTTTTTATTTAAATAATTTGTTGCATCTGCATTTCCTTTTAAATAAATTTCGCTGTAATCTTCCAGTATTATCGAAACAACTATTACACAATTGAAAAAAATCCATAAAAAGTTTCGAAGATTCTACTTTACACTCCGAAACTTTATTTTTTCGAATTCTTCCATTTCCATCTAATTATTTTCTGCTTAATTTTTATACCTGGCGATAGCAACAAGCTTCCTAAGATTAACTCTAGAACCCAATCTTCGACCAGCAAAATAATCCTTTCCCTCCATTCTAGAGACGTGCAAATTTAATCTCATTTTAATTCATCGGTTCCCCTATGTCTAAGACTTCCTTAAAATGATATGGTAGTTAAATTTGTTTTAAAACGTGTTTGAAAGCTGCGAATCGTCGTTCTAAGGTATTCGGTTCATTTGGGATGTTTGTTAACGACTTAGAAGGACGTGTGTCTGGAGGAACATCTTAGGAACAATTGTCAGTGTTCTGACTACTTGATCGGGAACAATACTTAGTTTTGCAATCGCAGAAATTCTGTTAAATCTGAAGTTCTGACGAAGTTTTCCAAGAACTGGTTTATCGAAAGTGATGTAATCCGTTTAGAAGACTTTTGAAGCAAACGATACAGAAGTAGACAATGAAGCACAACAATTACATTTTTTATGAATACGTCATTAAAAATTCAAATTCGCAAATTTTATACTGTTCAAAAAATTTGATGGGTTTGCAATAGAATGCTTGATTTCACCATCGTTTTTCACCATAATTCATTTACGATTGAAGATAGAAATACAATTCTAAATTAATCGAATTATTGTCTAATCATTACAAACAACTTTTGTAGTGAGTTTCGCAATAGCTTCAAATGTTTAAAATAGGGTTGCCATAATTGCCAAGCATTTATACGAAACGTTTAAGCGCTAAATAAACGAAACATGAAAAAAGTGGGTAGGTAATGGTTTATTTTACTCGCTAAAAGGGACGTCATAAAAATTAATAAAGCTTAAGCAATCTAATAAAATGAACACTTAGAATAATAAAACAGATGCAGGGCTAATCATTTTTAGCCCAGTAATATTTTAAAGTTGATTTTACTTTCTTATTTATATCATTTTCTTCTTTCACATAATTATAAAATTGTGCGCACGTCATTTTAAAATTACAATGACAAATCAAAATTGCTCTTTTAGGGAGAAAATGGTAGAAAAAAGAGAGAAATAGTAATGCGGCACTGAGTAGTAAAATACGGTGACAGTCCCGTATATACGGGACGTATGGCAACCCTAGTTTAAAGGCTATGGGCTGGAAACTTCACCGCCTTTTAAACTATGCGTATAACACCTCGTTTGTTTATATTATGAAGGTATTTTTATGAATATATATACGGTGCATGTAAACGATGTAACACTGTTTGTCCTCCACGAGAACTGTCGCCTCCAAATTGTCTAGTTTATGGCGGTCGCTATAGAAACAGGTTATCGTAGGAGGAATCCATTTCTAGTAGGTAGAAGTTCATTCAAATGTGTTCCGCCACAAATTGGGCCAATAATAAAAGTACTCCGACTTCAGTTGGATTCCTCCTATTCGAAATGGATCTTCCCTAGCATAACCAGTTGCTATAGCGACCGCCATAAACTAGAAAATTTGGCGGCGACAGTTCTCGTAGGGGACAGACAGTATTTTTGAACTCTTACCTGTCTAAAGGTCAAACACTCCATACCCAACGGGTGAGTGGGTCGTAGAGGGTGATAAATGAATATATCAAGCCGATCAAAGACCCACATCTAAAATACATAAAAGTAGGTCTTCTCTAAATTAGGAGAATACCATGTTTCTGAGTATTCATTTCTGTCATATCGGAACATGGTCGCCGATCAAGAACAAAAAGATTATCAAAAAACCCTCTGTGTACTGAAGAAATGTATCGTAAGAAATATTGCGAAAGATCCCCTATTACGCCTTCTATCTTGCCTGTTCTCGTCTTAGCTCCATTAACAAAGCTTAAACGAATATTCTCTGGCAAAATAGAAAAAAGAATATTCTCGTTCCCAAGATTGGATGTAAGTACACCCCCGCTTATTCCCAGGTTGTTGTACCTCCCGAATTTTTTCAGCGTACAGACGAAAGGAAGATGAATGTGCTGAATAGAACTTTCTAGATTAGGTGATCAGTCTTGAGATGAAGTTGAAATAACCTTTAGAACTTCATCATAAATAAGTAATTATTTATTTTTGAATTATGATGTCGATTCAGGCTCAGAAGATAAATGTTAAGGGACTCGCTCTAATTCGGTTTTTGAAACTACTGCACATGTTATGTTTGATGTTGGCGATGCTAAGAACAATTGTCTTGTTATTTGAAAATTTTAAGTAATTTTTTTGCTTTCAATTTTTTAATAACATAATTCAAGTTCTTACATAAAAACTAAAATTAATATTTTGGTTTATTTTCCCATTATTTCTTAAACATTCTCCAATTTATTTAAAATCGTTTTCTGTTTATATGAGAATCAGTCGTATCCTTCGACTCATTCGTGTGGGACTAATTTAAATTGTATGGACACATTTTTTTAATTTATAACATACTTAGTAAATATTTTTTATGTTAGGTTTCTCATATGTTTTCATTAGTTAATATAATGATTAAATAAATTAATTAATTATGGTTAACTGTTCACCAAAGTAAGCATTGCGTTCATTTTTAAGTGTTCTATAGGGAAGAAATCATCAGTCTTGCGCTATCTATACTTATAAAAGGCAATGTTTGTGTGCGTGCGTGTGTGTTTGTCTGCGATGTCCAGACGAATCTATCGCACTTACAGCCATGAAATTTGGCACACAGGTAGTCGTAATGGTGACTCAATGCACCTCGAAGCCGAAATTTTAAATTTTAATCTAGAATTTTTTTTATTTAATGTTTTGTGTTGTTTTGGTTGATTTTTCGCAGTAATTTCTCAATAGAATAGTTACGAATAAGTTTACGACAAAAATAGATACACCATCGGAAAGAGCATGCGATTTCCGTTCTAATGAAGTTAGTTTTGAATTTCTAACGTAATTTACTGAATTTTGAAAAAAAAATTGAAAAATAGTTACTTTTATGGTAATTTTTAATAAAGATTTCTTTAAATTATCGCATCTGACGTTCTAACATCTCTATAATTTTCATTTTTTTTCAGCCTACAATTGGCACGTTTATGTCCGATTTAAAACTAGAACTATTAAAATATCTCTTTTCGTTTTTTAAAAATTAATTTTTCCCTTGATCGGTTCAAACAGTTTTTTCGTAGCGCGATTTAACAGCGAGAGATTCTCCGGACCATCCCACAATGCATTGTTGCAACGTGACCTTCTTCGCGGCACGTGACGTCATTCGCAAAGAAAAATAAGCGGGAATATCAATAATGTGTATTTTTTGCTTTGCTTCTGTTTTCAAAACTTTTTCGTGCCATTGTGTGCACTTTTTTTCACCCACTTTTTGAAGTCCTGATTCCACGGGCAACGCCGTGCGCGTACTGCTAGTACTATATATTTCAAATCCGAAATTTGGGCAAGATCGCCATTTGCATTCCTGAAATCCGCAAATTTCCCGCACCCAAGCATAGAAAGATGTGCTAATCTGTAAAGTTTGCTTCTCTGCAAGTATCTCTCTATAGTTGGAAAGAGCTGTAAATAAGAAGGATGACATTTTTTTTTCGGTAGAAAAATGTATTCAAGAGCTAATGGGGCAAAAACTAATTGTTCCACAGAAAAGTAAATTTAAGTGCGACCTCAGCTCAACCTTCAAAAATATCCGCAAAATCCTTTCGCAGCAATTTGATTGGAAATTTTCAACTCATCACAAAAAAATTGCATTGGAAGAATTTTCACAAAACCATGAGTTATATATAATTCTGTGAATTGTTAGAAAGAAGTGCAACGTCTTCACAATAGAGCTAAATCAGAGTGGTAGTTTATTTTTAGTTTCTTCACTTAGTTTCCGCGAGAAACCAAGAGTGTGCCTCAAGTTGCGCGCGTAGAAATGACATCATTGGATGGTGGACGATTTAAAGGAAACTCTGTTTGTTACGGGTGAAGTTGGAACTGAAAGTGGTGGAATTTATTTATTTATTGCGCTTCTTTTTATTTTTTAAATTTATTACGCCTATTTGTATTTATTTATGTTTCTAGTTACTTATTATGTTTAGTGTTTGTATTTTATTATATTTATATTCACATTTGTATTTTGTATTGTATTACTTTTATTGTATTATTTTACTTATATTTTTGTAGTGTATTATCAAATTCTTTGTATTTCATTGTATTCTATTGTTCTGTATTTTATTATTTTAGTGTTTGCATTGGAATTTTTCTTCCCACTGACTCGTCACATGCTTTATACCCTTTGGGTAACCAGGGTCGGCGTGGGCAATAAAAAAAAGTGGTGGAATTTATTTTGCTAAACTTAATTCAAAATTGATGCAAATAATGCGGTTCAAGGTTATAAATTGTCTGTATAAGGAAAAAGTTACCAAATTTGGACAGGCGCCTAGATTGGAAAGATATCCTACCCTCAAAAATATGGCCGTGAAATAGGTAAATTTTGCTGCAACAATTTAAATGTGGTGTATGAAATAATTTTTAAGTGCAAGCGCTATGTGGTTACAGTATTAAGAACAACTGTTTATTTTTAGGAATCATTAATTAAATATTTTAACTAAAGGCTAATATCCCTTATAATAAAAGTTTCAATGTACGTACGAATATATCATATTTTATTCTCGGAGAGGGAACTTGTTTGGCTACAATGTACCATAATAATGTAATTAAAATAGTTTAAAGATAAAGTTAGGGGGTTATTTTTGTCTTTGTATAAAAATTGCTCATACCGGACTACAAACAGTTGTCTAAATTGGACTGCCTAAATGAATGCGATTATTATCGTGAATTAGAGGAATAGCCCAGAAAGCAGTTATACATAATCACTAGCTGTCCTCATAAGCTTAGGACCGGATTATTATAGAGGCAAGGTAGGCAACTGCCTATGGACTCCGCGACCTTTCAGGTCCATAGGCCTCGAGACTTTTGTCTTCTTGCGGTATTTTCAAGATCATCTAATTTTGCCCTTTCACTTCATTTACAATTGCTATTTTACTTGAACAAGCTCAAATTAAAATCAACTTTCGTTTAAATTTCATAACATTATTTAGGATTAAACAATATATTTTTTTCATGTTTTCAAAGTCGATTACAGACAAGAGTGATACGATTTTTTTCAGTTGTCTGAATAAAGCACAAGCCAACAGTTGAGGCAAACTTTTTTAATTTAGTGTTCAGAATGCGTTAAGAACGTTTCGTAATTTTTTTAACCATTTTGTTTCAAATTAGTTAACATTTTTAATATCTTTTTTTGGAGATCGTCCTCAATGAAATGTTTTGTTATTTCATTTTGTCATTATATGTGTTTCTTAAAAAATGCTTATATATAGAAATTAAATTAAAGTCAATAAAAGTTTGGAAGTTTAGAAGAGGGCCCCTAAATTTCCGTTGTCTAAGAGCCCCTACAGAGTTTAATCCGGCCCTGCATAACCTGTAAGCGGAGTTAGCCAAAGCAAGAAAAAACATTATACGACATTACTGACATCAAATGTTGATTCAAAAAGAACAACATATAAAATTACGCTGGTTTGTATCATATTTGAGGAAAGAAAGGAAGATTCACTTTTAGTTTAAGTTATATTAACGTCGCATTTTTAAGCAACAAGAGGGCTATTTTGGGACAGATCTCGTCATTTTGAACCGCAGTCAGATGACGACACCTGAGCTGGCACCACTTCTCCAAACGTCCGCACTACACCAGCGGGAGAACATTTGATTCCCTACGTATGATTTAACGTGCAACAGGCCCGAGACACGGCGGATGTTCAGTGGAATCGGGTTTCGAACCTGAAACCCTTCGGCCCCGACACCTTACCACTAGGCCACTGCGGCCTGAAAGAAAGGAAGAAGAAGAAATGATAAAGTGCATAAAATGTCTTTCTTGGCTTTGTGCATTGTGGGTTAGAGTGAATTAAAGAATAAAAAAATGTGTTTTTCTGAATTGCCTATAAGGAAATTAGTGGTGTAATTTGGGAAACCAGTAGTTAAATCTGAGCAATCAGTTTCCTTAATTGGACCGATAACACAATTTTTTGAGTTATTTTTTCCGACTTTCGTTCTAAGTGTATTTCATAAAAATTTAATTATATTGTTTCGATAAAAATAAGTTCCAAAAAATTTCTACCATTTGATTTTATTAAAATAACTTCTCTCTCACGGTGCATTAACCCCTTAAGAAGTTTGTTCGAGCTCCACTCGTGCATCGAATAACTCATTTTTAAACTTATCAGCTAAAATTAAGACATTCAGAGACGTCATAACTCGATAAAAATATGACCGATAATCTATTAACATCTCAAGTGTTCTAAGAAAATGTAGTTGAATCAATGCGACAACGCATCCCTAAAAAAGAAGGGGGTCATCTAATTAGACAATATAAAAAATACACTATTAAGGGATTAAAAATGTCCATGTGCTCCAAATTTTGCAACCTTCCCATTTTTGGAAATTAGTTACATGACATAATAAATAGTTGTTGAAAATAAATTAATCGTCTAATGATTGCTACAGAAGGCATGTTTCGGTTGTATCTCATCATCACTTAGAAATATTGTTTCTTTCCATTATTAACTCCTTCTTAGTTGGCGTCGTACGACATACGTTCGGCTTTTTACTTTCTAGTGTACGAAGTATACGAAGAGAAAGTACTGTAATCGTCAAAAAATGCGAACTCGAGATTTTGACGAATCTCCACGTTTTAGACCTCCCTGAGTCCGAAAAACACAATTTTGGAATTATGTCTGTGTGTCTGTCTGTCTGTCTGTGAACACGATAACTCGAAAACTATTAGAGCTACGGAGATGAAATTTGGTGTGTGGTCTTTAAACATAATTTATAGGTTTCTATCAAATTTTGGACAAAATCCGTCAACGGAAAGTCTGTCTGTCCGCGATCATGCGAACGCTATAACTCCAAAACTTGAATAGCTAGATGGATAAAATTTGGTACACAGTTTTATCATCATGAATGTAGGTTCATATAAAATTTTGGGCCAACTCCGACAAAGGGTTGACTGTCTGTAGGTCTGTATAATCGCACACTTGTTTTACTTACGTTAGTATGGTTGGCGGTCTACGAAGGAAATTGTAACGATCCGCAAACACGCGCTTCGGAAATTATGGCAACCCGAATCGAAACTTCGTTCTGACATTCTCCGGATGGAAGGTATAGTGAAATGTTGTGCGATATCTATAGTAAGATTTCTTACTCAAAAACGTTAAATAAAGTTGTGGTACATCAGCGCGCGTAAAAATTGAGAACAAACGCAATTCTTTTTGCAAAATATTAGGTTTCAGGAATTCATGAATTTTATATGTTTCATAGTAAATAAAAAATTCTCAAAATAACTAGGCCTTGGATAAATACCCCAAGAATATTTACCTACTGGGTGTTTACCCATCCACATTACTGGTCATATGCGAGAAAGTTTCCGGGGAGGTCACTCCCGCTGGTATGTTACCGTAAAATCGGCGTCACATGTCATGCGTCGAAGAGAAAAAATTGCATCGTTGAAAGTGATTTCATCGATACTTAAGCGTCACGTTCTATTCCGCGATTTTGACGATGTAAGCTATAAAATAATCGGCAATGAATGGCCTAAATGTGGGTTTTACGCTCTGATGGTCAAGGAAGATTGTAAAGCCGTTTTCAAGGTAAGGTTGTAAAACCATTTTTTAAAAAAAATTTTTTTACATATCTTTAATAATTATTTTCATGCATGTATTTATCATAAATACCTCAAGGCAATAGATTTGAAATGTTATCAAAGAGTATTTTGTTTCAATTTAAAACTTGGGTGCATTTCAAGGAAAACTGTAGATCAGTGAACGGGATATCACATGTATGGCCATCAGTATGTCCAGCAAATCTGCTTGCTGACAAAAATACATTTACATTTTACATTTTCAAATTCAGGATAGAACATATATTAATTTTCAGCAATAAAAAAATGCTTTTTTGAGTTGGAAATTCGTAAAAATATCCGACCAGGAGACAACAAAGGATGTAGCAAATCTAAACTTTTATGGGACTAAAAACCAGAGGACTAAATAAAACTACAATCAAGGCTGCGATTTTTACTTCCTGCTAGAGCTTTTCGCTTTCCTTCAGAATTTATTCATATTATGCAGCAACTTCAAAATGACTTTTTCATGAAGCTCTTATTTAGTTTTCCATTTTCGGTAGTTTTGACGGGTTTTTTCCCCATTCTGGTGTTCAACTACGAAGAATTTAACGGAAGCGGAATTTAATGAATGCAGTAGTTTCTTTTCTAATTTAAAAGGAATTTCTCGAATATTTTTCTTAATCTGAATTTTCTCGCTTTTCCTTTTCAGTATTTTTTTTGAGTAAAAACTGCATATCTTCTGCTTTGCTGGAAAGGGTGTCAAGGAATAAAACTTTTTTAGCGTAGGCAAGTTTTTCTAGATAAAGAAAAAAAACTTTAAAAATAAGATTTAAATAAAGGTTATGTATGGACGAGCTTTCTGCTTTGTTTATTTGCATTCAAGTAGGACTTCTGCCATAATCATCAACTTCCGGTGATAATGCTAAATGAAAGGGAATCTTCGAAATTTCAATACTCTGTTTGCAGATGTTAATTAATGCTTAAAATAGAGTTTTCTAATGTTATTGCTTAAGGATACTTTGAAAATATTAAATTTGACGTTCCTGTTGCTGTAGCTCCCAATGTTTACTTAAAATAAAAGCCTAATTTTGTCGAAAGGCTGCCATAATTGTTCGTTATCGCTCTTTTTGGCGACTTCTAAGGCTTATTTGGAGATTAAATTTTTAACCTCACGATTTAGTTAATCACTGGCTGTTAATTTTTTAACCAAACGATTTAGCTAATTACAATAGTTCGATTTTGAGTTCAACCATTTTAAAAGCATTTTTTAACCACTTTAAATAAAAAGGATTACACGAACCTAAAGAACACAGAATTCAACACTTTGTGTACTAATGGTTGGAACTTGGCTCTTGACGCAGTATCCAAATGAATTTGGCGATTGCTTAAATCCGAGGGTTATCGGAAAATGGTCTGTGAATACAGAATGAACAAACCAGAAAACTCGTTCATTCATATGAAACTTGATTTTTTTTAAATTGTCGATTTGTTGAAATTAATTCCTGGACTTTAATGCGGAGAGGTATTTTGAAGTTAATTCTATCCACCAGCGTATCCAACCAATTTTTTTAAAAACTTTAATACATTTTTGAATATGAAAATAATGCAGCAAACTTTTCATATAAAATTATTATAGAATCTTAAATACTCGCTCCCATTAATTTAGTAAGATCAGAATACCAGACAAAGTCGCTGAATTAATTGCTCTTCTCCAATTTGTGAAATGATTTTTTAAGTTATCGCTTTCATTTTTAATTATCATATAGTTTTTTCTTCACGAAGAGAATAGGAGAGTTTTTGTTAGACCATTTTCTGGTCCCGAAATCTGAAATTATTCCGTGGAAAAAAATGAATGGTATTAGCATGTTTACATCTTTTGCTGTTCGCAATATTTATTTTTGCTTCAAATTTTTATGATAATATAATTTTAGTTCTTACATTAAAGTTTTAAATAATTTTTATTATTATTTATTAGCACAATGATTCTTTAATGTCAATTTCTGTCGTTTTATTAGATTAACTCTAATGGCGTTGATGCTTTTTGGAATTTGTAATGTTAAATTCATTTTTATTTTTAATACTTAGTTAATAAATGTTAAACTATTGCGCTGCATATTCATGAAGCCTATAAGAACACAATACAGAGTATAAAGTAGGTTTAACAACTTCTCTTCGAATTTTTAAGTTAATGTATTTAATAACTCATATTTGTTAAGTAGTTTTTGTACTACAATCGTCTTTCTTTCTTTCAACAGCACAGCCAAAAATTGAAGAATATTCCATTTTGTTTCGATTAAAAAAACTGTGCAAAATGTAAATAATCTCGATTATAACATAGAGTATAATGTTAGATGGCATGCACATGCACACTGTGTAATATTAGGAGTTCTGTGAATAGTAGACCTGACCGCCCCTAAATAAAAAAAAAATAAGATAAAGATTTTATCTTCATCGCATTTTTTAAAAGCTTTGCAAATGTTATTCAACGTGAAGACAGCATTGTTTGTAGGGACACAGGACATCGTAATTTGACTCTCGAGGAGATACACTGGTGTACAAAAGTTTAGCACAATTCTTAAGGTGCAACAAATTTGGAGTTAATATGGATAAAATGGTTCGCAATCAGTTGCAGAGAGCCGTTAGTAGTCGTTAGCTCGTTACAGCAGTCGGAGCTCACATATTACAGTGAAAATCTCGTCACGATGGTATTTAGGGGGGCGACCAGAAAGTGATGAAGACGAAAAGGGATTTCGACTCATCCCGTTTCACAGAAAGCTGATAACGAGATGAAACTTTCATCAATGGTTTCGTTTGATGTGCATAATAGTTACATGCATTTTCGTAAAAATAGCACGAATATTCAGGAAAACATAAAGGTTAAAATAAATCTTATTGATAGCTGTTTTTCCTATTTAGTTCCATCTAATCTTGTTTTTCGCTTTTCGTGAAAGCTTCTTCGGTGATTCTACAAAACGGTTCATATTATAATGTAAGGCTCCTATTATTTTTTAAATTTATTTTGGTAATAAAAGAATGAGTGGCAACTGAACATTAAGATTATGACATCAGAGTTGTAAATAAACACAGTTCTCTTATCGCTATGTATCGTTGTGTATCGTTATCCGCATTTCGTTAAATAAATGTTATCTATTTTTATAATCTTTGGCTATATTTTAGTTCTACATTTATATTTAAACCATTTCTTTTATACCTTATATGGCACAGTAAGTAGGATTTTGTGTAGCTAAAGCAATTTGCCACTTTTCTTCAGCAATGTCGCCGATAATCATTGAAATGTGGTCAGATTGGGGTATAGTAAAAGGACCCTTTTCCAAGACACCATCTTATGCGTAAATATAATCTACTAAGCTTTCGTTCCTCTTAAGTTTACGATCACTTTCATGTGCTAAAAATTTTCCCATTGCAATGCGCCTTTTAAATATTGATGTGAATGCAGCTTTCTACTCAGATCAGTCATTATAACGGTAACCCTGAGTTATTTGCCAATTTTTAGCTGATCCGTCAAGACGTGAGATAGCATTTGTCGATTTGAGTTCATTTGTGCAGTTTTCTACTGTTGAAATTCTTTCGACTTCTTTTATCCACTCAGACGCATTATCCATTATATCTCCTTCAAATATTTGAAAATAATTTGTCGTTTCTTTCGTTGATGTAATTTGTATTACATTTGGGGAATTTATTTGTCGTTCTTATACCTAGTTTCCCCTATTACATATTTATTCCCTTTATCCAGAGTCGCTATTTCAGTTGTTGCATTCGCATGCACACGGACTGACAACCAGACCGACTTTCTTTGAAAGATTTCTGTTTTGGTGCAAAGACCATATAACAAATTCCATCTTTCGGGATCTTTGCGATTTTTAATTATCGTGTTCAGTGACGGATATAGTTCCAAAAGAATTTTTTAAACAAAGAGGAAAGATGAGATTCATCAAAATTACAAGGTCTATTTCCCCCATTTTTTCAGGTTTGCAATATTTTCTTTTTTACACTTTGTATAGAAAAAAGAAGAAAAAATTACAGAAATCATGAAACTATAAAATTATTGTCATTCAACTCAGTTATTAAAATTAAACAACTCTCTTTCTTAAAATAATTGGTCGTGTCATCACAATCAACACTGAAAACAAAATATGCCAACAACGGGACATAACTAGGTGATGGTAAACAATATCTATTTTGTAGTACATCGTGCTACACCATCTTACTGTGATGCTTATAAGTCAGAATCCACCTCTGGACAAGGGGAATTCTTTCTGTCTAGTGGTTAAGATACGCGACTCTGGACCCAAAGGTTTTAGGTTCAAAATCTACGCAATACCACAGTGGTGACCCGGACGAAGTATACGCAACACCTACTTTCAATCCCAATACTAGATGGCAGCACCAAAAATCACATCAATTCCATCTTCTGCTGCATCCGCCAGATGGCAGCCCCACAACTCCTACAGCAAGCAACGCTCCCATGCAAAGTCTATGACGCATTTCATAGCACAAAGCCTGCACGTGCCGGTGCACTTACTATGGGGGCAGCAATCTGCGCATATTCACACAGCCCACGGAAGTGCAATTATCGCTTCCTTGATATTCAGATAATATCAAACAAGCTGGGGGCTGCACCTGTAGTGCACCATCTAACTGTGATGCACATAAGTCAGTATCCACATCCGGACAAGGGGAATTCCTTCTGTCTAGTGGTTAAGATACGCCACTCTGGGCCCAAAGTTTTTAGGTTCAAAAGATAGTGCCTGCCAAAACATTAACATCCCAGAAAGAATTTCACTCTCCAGAAGATATATTCTAGATTTAATAATATCATGAATAAAATTGCATACCTTTTATAGATATTAATTAAGATTGAAATGCTTAACAAATTTTTTTTTCTTTAGAAAACCTTAAGAATCAGTGCATGCTTTCTCTTCACATTTATGTTAATGCGAGTTTTCCGAATATCATTAAAGACAGCCTCATTACCCAGAAAATCAATCATCTTTAAAGTTCGGGAACAACTTTAATTGTTCTAAAAATACCCTTTCCTAAATCTTTCCCAACTTATGCAACAAGAGATTGCTTATTCCCGTAAAGTTATTTTAAAGCGTTTCCCGTAACAACTCCGGAGGTGTCAAATTAACTACAACGTTTCCTTGCTATGATGCAAAATAAACACCCTCTGGGCATAAATCCAGTATTTTTAAACACAAACATAGCGGGAGAGAAATTGTTAATTCATCCAGTAGAAGTGCATTAGTGATAGAAGGAAAAAACAGCATTGCTCTTCTCTGGATTTTCTTGCATACTTTTATACTTTCAGTGTATAGCCAGTGACGTACCTATAGGGGGGGCGGCAAAATCAAACATGGAAGAAAAGAATTTCCTAACTAAGAAGAGGCGCTAGTTCAATCATTATGTACATAAAAAATATCTATTGTTATTAGTTCATATTTTACGCCTTTTTTTCAGTAAATTTCATGTATGTGGAAAAACAGTCTGGTGGTGGAAGTACGATTGCACAACCTACTATCTGCTGAGATCAAGAGCTTCAAACGACGAATTACGTTATTAAATAAATTTTTTTCCCTTGATTTTTAATTTTTTTTATTTAGAGATGTATGTAACTTGTAAGAGAAAGGGTGGCTTACTAAAAGTTCTCCCCCGGTAGCAAAAGTTGCAGCTATACCGCATTTAGGAGTTAGTTTCATAGTACAAAGGACAAATTCGAGTTTGCATTTTTGAACAATAAATCGTTTCGTTGACCGATTTGTCCCAAATTTGGAGCAGATGTACAATTTTGGTATTCAGACATCACTCCAAATTTCACCGGTCTGATTTCTTCCGTTTTTATGTACGCTAATACCTCTGTTTTCGTTGACTTCGGTTATGGCAGGTTTCGACTTTCGTGGATTTTTCCCCGAAAAATTAGTCTCGGCTTCGTCGTTTGCTCCGGATTTCTTCGTCGTTCTCACGAGACCTCGTTGCTAATTTTGAGAAAACAAACAGCGGAGGTGCGAGTTCGGACGAGATGTTTCTATC
>BGPR01005348.1:26500-50199 GCA_013235015.1 Araneus ventricosus
GACGCTATACTGCCCTTTATCAGAATGTCCCAGGTTTAAATAAAATGGCAGTGGGCTGAAATTTACAGAAAATGAAATTCTATTACATAATGTGACCAGGCGTTCTTGATGAGCTGAGATATTCCCAGTCTTTGAATACCTTGTCCTGTTCTGGTAAAATGTTCCAGCTTAAAATAAAATTGCATTGGATTGAGATTTACAGAAAATAAATTTCTAGTATATGATGTAACCAGACATCTCTAATTAGCTGGAACATTCACGAGTTTTGAAGCAATATTCCATTTTAGAAAAACGTCCCAGGTTTAAATAAAATTGGATTGGAGTGGGATTTGTTGAAAATCAAATTCAATCATAGAACGTAACCAAACGCCCCTAATTAGCTGGAACCATTTCAGTTTTTGACACTTTCCCCACTTTGAAACACTGAACCGCTTTTGAGTAAAATATCACACCAAGTCTGTACCATACATAACATTGGAGTCCTCTCCATAAGTTTACTGAAATATTTTAGATGTTTCAACAAAGGATTTAGCCAAATTTAGGCAAAATTTCACACAAAATATTTTTAAAAAACACTGCTCCAACCTACCACTTATAAAATAACAAAATGACATTGGTTTCTAGAAAAAAATGCAGATGCGAGTTCAAGATTAACGTTACCCAACATCATTACAACGGATTTGATTTGATGCGTTAACGCGGTAATTTAAAAGTTCTGTTTGTTTCTGAACAAGCATCGTGCATTTTTGAGACTCGGTGAACATTTCTTTTGCGATTTGATAGTGAGGATGTTGCATTACTTTTTGTTTATTTACCTTCAGATCATCACTGACACTCAATTCCAACTTGCGTTTTCGAAGAGACCCAATTACAACTACATTTCCACCGAGAAATAAATTCATCGACACAAGGTATGAACTTTGCGAATAAATAATTCATCATTACAATACATTTCGTAATAAGCCGAGAGCACATTTCTCAACTCCAACATTTCTCGGCCTTCTTATTGGTTGGAAATTCTCAAATAAACTGTTAAGTAACCATTTTCCTAAAAGATCGTTCTTTGAGTGTTGAGCGTCACTCCTCGGGAATGAATAATACATCAGGCGTCTAACGACATTAGAATTAATAGCGTGTATGCATATTATATTCGGGCCCGAAATCTTCGCGTTTAGCATTATTTCGTTTATCTGTCTCTGCCAGACTTAACGCGAATCGATTTCGTAAGGATAACACATCGCGGAAATTAATTAAATCAGTTCTTTTCAATTCTTTCACAATTGAGGAAATGCCTGCGATGCCTCTGTGGGAATTATTTTTAGATTTGCGGAAACGCGGGCGCGACGAGATGCAATCGAAGAGCAAATGTCGAATGTTTGGGAATGTGTAGGCTGCAGAACATTTGGATGCTTGCAAGCTGAAAGCTCGAAAATCTGCATGGATTATATACGAGAATTATAAATATGTGGAGAAGTTTCAGGATTGAATAACTAAAAAAGACAAAACAACAATAATAGAAGCAATTTATTTGGTGTGCGCAAGTGCTGCACCATCCAGGAAAAATTGCTAAGTACTTTTGAACGGCGTTCTTTCTTTTTTCCATTCCATTACTAAAGAGGTAAGACATTTTATGCCATTTTTTCAGTCTATGTTTAAAAGACTGTTTTGAATTTTTTTTGTGGATAAATGTTTTTCTTTCCAATTTATTCCGGAATGGGTTCAGGCCTTAGAGGAAAATTCAAATTGAATTTAGATCTTGAAGTCTTTTTCCTCTACAGAAAACCTATTCTGGTTTTGAATCTGCATGGATGAAGGCCTCTGATGACGTCACCCACCAGATTCTTATTCATCCTAGTTGTTTGTTATTATTTTTGTATTATTTTTGTATTTTTAACTCTTCCACAATTAAAGCTTCCCTTATTTCGTATTTATGTCTTTGGAGAAGATTCAGTTCGTTTACTGTTGAAGGAATACCTGAATTTTCTGATGGTCTGCAATTGGAACATTGTTAAATTACTGCTTGGCTTCTTACTGTATAAGTCGCATCTTTATTCCTTTAGAGTAGAAAATCACCCATCATGGTATGAAGGGTGCAAATTTTCTCTTCATTCGAGAGATTTCCCGTCAAATTTGACGTGTTTAAATAGATATATATGCGAGAGAAATGTTTAACATGGATTGAAAACAAATAAAATAAACATATGTTTTATGACAGGAAATATTTTTTTATTTACATACTTCTTTATTCAGAAAACCTCTTGGTAAGCAACATCCGTGTGAGTTATTTTTCGTTGTTTAACAATTTTATTATAATTCAATAACCATGAAATCCTCGGCTTGTCAAACGTAAGTCAAAAGTTAAAATTTCAAAGTAATTTATTTCGAAATTCTAATCAGAACAAAGCACTTCTCTGCTTGTCAACCGTTGCCAAAAAATATTATCAAATTATATCATCACGATTGCAATAAATAATCAGATGCATCATGGAGCCCAAAATACATCACTCGCATGATATACCACTGATGTAATTTACTACTTTCTATTGTAAAACGGAAATTAATTTGAAATGTATGATTAATATAATTTAAAATATCTCGGGAACTATTGATCATAGCGAGATACATTTTATATCAATCGATAGAAAAAATTTTATTTCATTATTTTAGAGCTAGTAAATTTGATATTAGTACGACAATTACTCTTTTAAATTTACAATTGCTGAAATTTAGGTGTTCTAAAAATGAAATAATGCTAAACGTCTCGCAGTGCTATGGCGCGATTTTTATTGTTGGTGACATCAGAGAGTTACCGAGAGACAGATCTCGGCTATTATATTAGTAATAATTCTTCAATATTTGCAAGTAAAAATGCATCGTAGCTTAAATGATTTCATAAATTTGCCTAATTAAGCAACTTAACAAATAACATTCAATTTATCGTAACCTTCCGCTTTCAACTTTGAAACATCAGCAATACTTTTTTAAAGAATATGGAGCCGTAAAATCTTTCTATCTGAAGAAGGTTACAAGCGCAAAAAGGTTTCCTTGGGCTAGTGGAAAATCAGAAAAATGCATTCCCTCTGTTGTTATATGTTTTAATACTGAATTACTTATCTGATTTTCGAAGCACGGTAACGCATCTGAATTTTACTTATCTGACGATTAATCGCTCATACAATTTCATAAATCAGAAAAACTTCTGCTGATTTTATTTCGTTTTTCTTCTAAAAGTCTGCCATCAACTCTAAAAATAAAACCTAATCAATAGAGCTTAACTTACTTATTGAATATGTTTAGATGTACCTTCCTCTAGTTTGAACTCAAATTGTTTTCAAACTGATTGCTCTGACCGAATCGGCTACTTTCCTTCTCAGTATTGTGATATTCGTAACGAATTAAAAAAGCAAATATTTATAGAATTATTAATATATTTAAAGTAAGAAATGAATTAGTTTAAAAAATCGTTTGGTCGTAAAAGAAATCAATTTTAAAATATCGTTTGGCTGTAAAAGAAATTAATTAAGAATATTGTTTGGCATAATTCTTTTCTAAAGGTTATAAAAATAGTGTGTCAACGATATATTTGTCTTTTGCTAACGTTGCCTAGCAACGGAGAATAATAAGAGATTTGAACATGGAATTGGATGCAAGTCAGTGATTTTAACGTTTGTGATGTAAGTGTATGTGTTTGTTTTACATGTTTGTATGTGGAAGACGTCCAATAAATATATTATTTTTGATAAAGACGGCTCCACGATTCTTCATGCTATGCTGAAATACATCACAGTATTATTGTTTGATAAAGGTCAGAAAAATGATCTTTCTAATTATTTTTTCAAGTCTGGCTGGAACATGAGGTCTCATGTTCATAGTAGATCTTAAAAAAATTCAGAATTATTCGTTATTGGGTGCGAAAAATTAATTTGAATCATAATCTTTTAAATTTCAAAAAATTGAGATACTTGGCGTTGCTTTTTAAGCAACGAAATGTACTTTTATTTTTAGATTTATTAAAAGCGAAGCGTTTCAGAAGTGCATAATCTTACAGAACTAGTATTTATATTTTTAATCTTATTTCCTTAAGGTATCCGACTGGCTTAAAATCGTCGTTTTTGATGAAATTTTTAAAAAATGACTTAATTTTGTAGCCTGTTTAATCAGCTTTCTAAAACTGTCTCACTTTTTACTCTACGTGAATTGCAAATGGAGTTACAGCTGTTTTATTACCGATCTGTAAGCGTTATTTTATGTTGCATGAAAACTTTAAATGTGTTTTCTGAGAAATGATATTTTTGAGGAAAACTGTCGACCGAACAATGATTTCTCAAAAAGTTATTCAAGTATTGATATGAAATTTTCTGAGATTGTTTTCTGTAATATGCTTGATGTTTTCCTCTAAGAAACTAAGGTCAATTTTGAAATCAAGTATTATTTTTATGCGCTTAAATATAAACGAAACGCTTTTTTCATGAAAAATTACCAGTTTAGTAACTATGTTCAGCTATATCTCAAAACTATTTTGGAGTACAAGAAATATTTTAGAGCATAACACGGATGACTGTCATAAAAATGTACTCCTACAAGGATTTATGCATATTTAGAATATGATTTTTTCTATGGTTGTTAGCGTAAGGCAAATATTTTAGTCATTTTTCTTCAAATTTCTCATTTTAAAAAATATTATTTTGAAAGCCTAATTTTACAATAGTTTCATAGTTTTAAAACATATGCAGTTGAAAAATAACATTAAAATATATATATAAGTTATTTTTCAAAAAAATGTCTCCGAACACAGTCGTATACCCTAAACTGCCATTCTGTCTTACATATTGTAAAGTAACTTATATTTTATTTTGGCGCGTTATGAGAAAGGGAGTCATTCAAAATATACGAGGGCTGTTTTTTAAGTTAGCACTGTTTTGAAATTAGGCCGCTGCAGCGCTGCGGTTGACATTCTGCTCATGCGCGTTGAGAATCTGCATCTATTGGCTAGCCACAGACGCCATTACGGAAGAATTCGACAATGTTTAAGTCTGTGAGTATTTAAAATGCCTCGGTCAATTGGAAATCCCGACGAATGTGAAATGCGATCTGTTATTCGTTTTCTCAATGGAAAAGATGTGAAAGTGGTTGAAATTCATCGGCAGATGAGTGAAGTGTATGAAGAAAAAAAATTTGAGAGAAGGAATGGTAAGAAAATGGGTTAGAGCATTTAAAGATGGCCACACGAATGTTCATGATGAGGAAAGAAGCGGGCGACCTTCTGTTATTACTGAAGACTTGGCGCAGAGAGTTGATGAAAAAGTTCGAGAAAACAGACGTTTTACGATTTCATCTTTATATAATGAGTTTCCTCAAGTTTCAAGAAGTGTTCTTTATGTAATTGTGACAGAACATTTAAATTATCATAAGGTGTGCTCACTATGGGCAGGCGGCAAAATATCTATGAGGATGGAATTCAAAAACTAGTTGTAGGCGCAGAGATTTTATGAAAAAGTTCGAGGAAACAGACGCTTTATGATTTCATCTTTATATAATGAGTTTACTCAAGTTTCAAGAAGTGTTCTTGATGGAATTGCGACAGAACATTTAAATTATCGTAACTTGTGCTCACTATGGGCAGGCGACAAAATATCTATGAGGATGGAATTCAAAAACTAGTTGTAAGATACGACAAATGCCTTAATATTGGTGGAAATCATGTTGAAAAGTGCATTAAAGTACAAGCCTTCATGTAAAAATAAAATTGATAAAAAAACATACATTTTTGAGTTTTTAATTTAAAAATGGTACTTAATTGAAAAACAGCCCTCGTATATGCTTTTTATCCAAAACAATTTTCGATACATAGAAATGTATACAGACTAAGCGTAACGCACAATTCATAACCGTATAGTAACTACTAAGTTTAATCAAGTACACCAGTTTAAAATGCTCAAGTGATGGGAAAGATCGTTTAAACTTTCTAGTTATCGGCGAGGCGTGGCCAGGATGTAAGCTAGATTAATAGAGCAGCCATAGCTTTGAGAAGGGAGCCGCTTTTACCACGAATTGATGCGAAAGAGAGTTTTCACAACTCTTGAGACGATAAACCCGAAGTTATTTGAGGAGTAGAACATTTAAGGAACACCATCCAAATGCTCAAGCACAAATTTTGCTTTATTCATCTTTAAATTCTAAACCAGTTTCAATGAAATCTAGCAATTTGAATTCGCCGAGTTAAATCAAGATTGTATGAAAAGATAGATGTAAGTGACAATTCCATTGAGGACTGTTCGGTACAATGTTTCCTTAGGCTGAGAGATATGCGTTAAAAGTTATCTTAGCAGCGATTTCATTAAGAAGAACGGAGACGCACACTAATTTGAAAACAGGAACGAAACAGATTAAGTAAATGTGCATAAAATGCTGCTAAAAGATATATGTAAGTAATAAATTAGATAAATAAAAAGAAATGAAAAATACGTTCATAGTATTAAATCTGTAGTGTAATGTATCAGAATATCAGCTGTTCTAGTTCCTTGTATCTTATTGGCTGTAAGTACAGTCTGACTGTGTTTCATTGGATAGTAAGAATGTGTTCTGATATTTCTTTTGTCATCCCAGAATTCCATTTCTGACGAATGCAAGAAGAACATTTTTACAAGAACATTTTTATTCAACAACGATCCAGTGATTATCGCCTCATTGTATTGTCTAATTTAGTGTTGATATTGCGATGTTTTTCAGCATAGTATGAAGAATCGCGGAGCCTTCTTTATCAAAAATAATACATTTATTGGACGTTTTCCACAGCACAAAACATGTGAAACAAGCATATACACTTGCATCACAAAACATTACATCGAATTCCAAGTTCAATCTCAGGATCATAATTCTTTTCCTTTGTTAGGCAACGCTAGCAAAAGACAAAATCGTTGCCAAACTATTTTTATTACCTATAGAAAATAATTAATGCCAAACGATAGTTTTAATTAATTTCTTTTTCTGCCAAACGATATTTTTAAATTAATTTCTTTTTCTGCCAAACGATATTTTTAAATTAATTTCTTTTATGACCAAACGATTTTTTTATCTAATTAATTTCTTTCTTTAAATATTTTAATAATTCTACAAATATATATTTTTTTATTCGTTAAGAATATCACACTATGTTGAATGCAAATAAACATGTATTTTTATAATCTTATCATTCATTACTACATTCACTACACCAAAATCAAAAATCTAATATTGCCAGGTTCACAATCACCTTTAACGTGCAGTTAACAACATCGCTTTCAAATAACGTTTGAACCAAGACTCTTCGATAGCAGGCATTTAAAATTTTATTTACCGAATTAACTTACCAGCAACTTTTAAATTTTATTTTTGCATCTTTAAATACGTTTTAATGCTGAATAACCCAAGGAAAGATGAAAAAACTTGTTTAATTATATAAAGTAATTTAATTAATTTGATTAATAATTAAAAAATTTTATTTTTCTCTTCAACTGCCATCTACTGCTAGCTGTCGGAACTATATTTCTAGTGTTCATGTGCATACTGTCAGGAAAAACGATCAAATTACGAAGATATAAGAAAGATTAAAGTAGTGCTTTTAAGTACCTTCGGGAAAATAAAGGGTCAAATTCGGTATCGCACTCGAACAAAATCCTAGTAATTACATGAAAAATCTCGAAACATCGTTTACTTCGAAATAACGCTATACTGAAACTTCAGGACTTTTCATTCAATGGCCAAAAATAAACTAAGTTTGTCAGTTCGTCAAATGTCTGGGAAGTTCGATATTAAGCTTTCATCGATATTTTTCTAAAATAGTTTTCAGAAGTGCAATGGTGGTTGCCAGTTCAAGTAAATAATTTGTTTAACTAAAGATAAAATTTTACAAAATCATATTTTCAAAGTTTCGTCGCAACGTTAAACACGGATTTTAAAATTGATCGTAAAATTCAACAAGTGAAAGAGATAAAAAAATTAAAAATAAAGAATTTTTATAAAATTGATACAATATCGTTCCCTTCTAACATATATATAGCATGTCTACCATTTCCCTACTAAACTTTGTTGAGTTCTGTTGATATCTGAACATGCTGAAATTGGAACGAACAATTAGTTGCATGAAAAAGAATGAAGAACTAATGGAAGTAAAGTATTAAAGAGCAACTAAGCCTTATAAGACATTAGATATCAAATTCACTGATATTGGAATTCATCGATTTAACCTATTCTTAGTCGGATTTTTTTCGAACTTCCGACCGAAAAACCGCATATTTTATTGCTGTAAATTAATATATGTTCTATCCTGAATTCGAAAATTCAAAATATTTTTGTCAGTAAGCAGTTTTCTGCTTGACGTACTGGTGGTTATAGATGTGATATTCCGTTTATTGATCTCTAGCTTTCCCTGCAATGCAACCAGGTTTCAAATTAAAACAAAATACTCTCTGATAATATATTCTTCGAATCTATTGCTTTGAGGTATTTAAGATAAATATCTGAATGTAAAGAATTATTAATGGCATGTGAAATATGTTTTTTAAAAATGGTTTTACAACCTTACCATGAAAACAGCTTTACAATCTTTCATGACCATCAGAGCGTAAAATTCACATTGAAATAATTTATTGTCGATTATTTTATTGCTTACATCTTCAAAATCGCGGAATATAACGAGAAGCAATAAGTGGCGACGAATTTACTTTCAACCATGAAATTTTTCTCTTCGTCGCATAACATGGGACGCCGACCGTATCACTGGCGCAAAAACGCCGAACATATGACGTGCGATGCCGACCAAAAAGGGGTTTAAATACTCGCACTCACGAATTATGTTCTTTCACTTAACACGTCATAATGATGATGATAATCAGAAGTATACCTGTTTGTGTTTCACTGCTGATATTTGGAAATGCAAATTATGGATGGTAATCTGCTCCGGATGGGGCGTTTCTTTCCGAATGTATGCCGGTGTTTCATTAAATTAAAACAATTTAAGATTAAAAAAAAATGTTTCACTTAATACGTCATAATGATGATGATGATAATCAGAAGTAAACCTGTTCGTGTTTCACTGCTGAAGTTTGGAAATGCTAGTTACGGATGGTAATCTGCTAAGGATGGGGCGTTTCTTTCCGAATGTATGCCGGTATTTCATTAAATAAAACAATTTAAGATTAAAAAATGTTTCACTTAATACGTCATAATTATGATGATAATTAAAAATAAAACTTGTTGGGGTTCACTGCTGATGTTTGGAAATGCTAGTTATGGATGGTAATCTGCTAAGAATGGGATGTTTCTCTAACAATGCCGGTATTTCATTAAATTAAAACAATTTAAGAATAAAAAAACGTTTCAATTAATGCGTCATAATGATGATGATAATTAGAATTAAACCTGTTCTTTTTTCACAGCTGATGTTTGAAAATGCCAGTTATGGATGGAAATCTGCTACGGATGGGACGTTTCTTTCCGAATGTATGTCGGTGTTTCATTAAATTAAAACAATTTAAAATTAAAAAAATGTTTCACTTAATACGTCATAATGATGATGATAATCAGAAGTAAACCTGTTCGTGTTTCACTGCTGATGTTTGGAAATGCTAGTTACGGATGGAAATCTGCTAAGGATGGGTCGTTTCTTTCCGAATGTATACCGGTGTTTCATTAAATTAAAACAATTTAAGATAAAAAAAATGTTTCACTTAAAACGTCATAATGATGACGATAATCAGAAGTAAACCTGTTTGTGTTTCACTGCTGATGTTTGGAAATGCTAGTTACGGATGGAAATCTGCTACGGATGGGATGTTTGTTTCCGAATGTATGCCGAATGTGTTTCATTAAATTAAAACAATTTAAGATTTAAAAAATCTTAAAATTTTTTTTAAATGTTTTGTTTGCGAAAAAATTGTTTTGTGTCTCATCCTAAATTATATATAACTACAGCACGCAAAAAATAAATTTGCATTCGAAATTCGTTAGATAATTATAAGCCAACAAAAAGTTTGATCCTGAAACTAATAGTATGTCCTCGTATGCTTTACCTTGGAAGCTCAGTTTCAAAGTAATGTATTGTTTTTAATGTAAAGCAAATCTCTAAAAGAGAAAAACATAAAAAGTGTTCTTATTCAAAATTTTTAAGAAATTGATGGCATATTGTTCACTTCTAATACATGTAGAATGTTTACCATTACACTCCACACAAAAACTGTGTAGAGACCTGATGACATCTGAACATGTTAGATCTGGAACGAATAATTAGTGTTATATTTAAATGATTGCAGAACTAACCAAATTAAAGTATTAAAAAGCATCTCTGCAATTTCATTTTAAAACAAACTAGCTGTTATGCCGGCGTTGATCGGGATTAAAATACTTTTATGTCTAATATTTTTTTAATGTGAAAACTAGTTTTTTTACATTAAAGTAGGACTTCCGGCGGTAATGCTACGTCAAGAGGAATCTTCAAAATTTCAATACTCTGAAGATGTTAATTAATGTTTAAAGTGGAGTTTTCTAATGTAATGGCCTAAGGAGTTTTGAAAAGGCTGTCATAATTGTTCGTTATCGCTTTTTTGGCGACTTCTAAGACTTGTTTGGCGGTTAAATTTTTAACCAAACGATTTAGCTAATTATAAAAGTTCCATTTGGAACCGTTTTAAGAGACACGGAATTCAATGTTTTGTGTATTAAAGAAAGAACTGATTCGAACTTGGCGCTTGATACAGTATCCAACTGCATTTGGCGATTGCTTAAATCGGAGGGTTACCAGAAAACGGTCTGTGAATCCAAAATAAGCAAACCAGAAAACTCGTCCATATAAAATTATAATACATAAACTTCTTTATCGCTGAAACATTTTATACTTCAAATTTTGTTCATAAATATTGAAGTATAAGAAAGGTTTCGACGAATGTTTTAGGGCAATTAATTACATAGCTAATTTTTCATTAATAAAAAGTGTTAAAATAAACCAGATCAATAATTATTCCTGACATAAATTATGAATCATCTGCTTTTAAACTTTTCTTTAGTGTTCTAGCAACAGCTCTTCTTACGTGTTCTTCAACAATAAAAAAAATATTGCTACAAATTGTGAATTTTATGCACAATTTAATTTTTTAAAATTATTGAAATGAGAGCAACAAATTGAACGGAAATGACATTGTGTCACTGAAAAACTAATTTTTTGAACTTTAATATGGTATAAAAATATTTTTTATGAGATAATATTTTCGAAAGATATCGCGGAAAAACGCAAAATCTTGTTTAATTTTTAATTACTTTTTGGGCTTTTAAAAGTTGACAGTGATCTTTCACTTCCTATATAAAATATATTTATATAATTCTCTTATGTGGCGGTAAAAAAGGGTCGAATTTCTTAATCGCCGTTTGGCAACAGCTCGCAAATTTGGTTTGTTTACATTGGCTAAAAGTCTGACACAACGATTTTTTTTTAGTTAAATAGTTAAAAAAAATATAATTTAAAGCCTTGCAGTTTTGAAATGAATGAATGAATGTCTCCTTAATATGTTCTTTTTAGTTAAAAGGTTGACCAATGGGCTAATTCATTTTTCGATTTCTCACATTTTCTGAGTTTTAAAAAACATAAGTGACTACCCAGAGAAAAATTTTCTACCTTTCTTGACTAAATTGTAACTGTAGTGAGTCTGTATACATGTGGGGGAAGCTTCCTGAATAATATAACAAGAGTAAACTTAGGGTCTTATCAATTTTAAAAAGCTAAAAATGCATAATTATCGTGGTTTCAATTTTGAATAGTTAATATGAGCATGTTTCAAGCCACTTTTCTCTTTAAATGGTCCTTTTTTAGGTAAAAGAAGATTAGATTTTAATTTTATTAATTGTTGAAAAAATAATTTCAGTAATTAATGTATTTATAATTTCCTGTTACTAGCAGAAATGCATAACGAGTGAGCGAAGCGAGCTGGGTTAACGTAGTGATCCCTAAAGAATCACAGCGTGATTCTTGGGGTTTGGGGAGCGGAGCGAGCAGGAAGTGCAACCCCCTAGTATTTACAAAAAGCAATAGAAATAAAGACAGATTAGTTCAAAGTCCCACCATTGCCTATCAACGAAGTATCTATAAATTTGCTTTTTTTCAAAATCGTCTGCATGTAATCAATTATTTATTAAATTTTCATAACTGAAAAAAAGTTGAAGAAAAAATTGCACAGTTATAAAATTGTCATCATTGGAAAGATAAAAGTTTGGAGATTACGATGGTATAAAATATTTTTTGTGGGACAATTTCCTTCAAAGTTACTGCGGTGAAACGGTTTCAGTTAATTTCTCATTAACTCCCAGTTTAAATAACTTTTGCACTTAAGAAGCACTGTATTAAGATGTGCAATTTATGAAATCAGTTGCAATGCAAGATTTTCGGGTCATAAGTTTTTGCTATATGTTACCCTACTCGCTGTGGTTCAACTTTAAATGGAGTTTTTAAAATATCTATATTTATCGTGACATTACATTCCATTTAAAAAAGAATTCCTCAAGAAGTAAGGAGAATAGGACGAAAATATGATTCAGCTTGTATAAAATTCTTCGAAATATCAAATATATAGCTTTCAGTAACTAATCCTGAACGCACAGGAAGTCTGTTTACAACTGAGCACGGCTGTGTCACATGTTATTGAAACCTGATTTCCATTAGACCTCTGATTGCCGATTTTTTTAAAGTCATTATTTAGATGCAACGCTTGCAAATGTGTTCAAATACCGTTGAACCAATCGAATTGTTATTTTATATGCAAAGCTTCATTAGTATAATTCAACACTTTAATAATACTAAGCAAAGACATAAGCTTACAAAAATCTGTCCGTACCGAAAGTCTGTTTACAACTGAGGACGGCTGCGTCACATGTTATTGAAACCAGATTTCCAATAGCCCTCTGACTGTCGATTTTTTTAAAGCCATTATTTAGATGCAACGATTGCAAATATGTTCATATACCCTTAAACCAACCGAATTGTTATTTACATGTAAAATTGTATTAGTATAATGTAATTCAACGTTGTAATAGTTCTAAGTAAACACAACAGCTTACGAAAATCGCAGGATGCAGCAGAAAGTAGACTTACTTGCTACCCGCGGAAATAGCGGGATAAGCAGTTAGAGGGTTAAGCATCTGAGTTTAATCATAAGTAGTAGATAAAATGCACAAATATTCAAATGGAGAAGGTTAATTTATCTGAATAAATGTGTTATCGATTCTTTTTGAACTGTAAACACGAAAGTGTGCATAAACATAAGCTGAGAAAGCAAATACATAATTAAATCAGTATGGATTCAGCATCGATAGTCGCAACCACTTTGTCTTAGAAGTTTTCTACCTCTTTAAGGCATTTAAAATGAGGGCGTAAATTGATTTTCATGCCAGTGAATTTCCAACTTGACGCATGGAAACGGCCAGATTCCGATAAAGTTACACTTAAATCATTTGTCAAGAAATTGTTAAGAAAATCGACCACACCCTCATGGTCGGTGTTGACACACAGAGCACATTTTCTGGCCTTTATTTCTGAGAAGGAGGTTGACCTTCTTAATTTGAGACGAATATCTTAACGTATGGTTTAAAAATTTAATGCATAATAAAATGGCAATAAATAAATTAATGAAAGCATATACTATAGTAACAACATTTGAGATTCACTAAAGAGCCAGGAGTGAAATTGCTTTTAAATGATTTTGATATTTTTAATCTTTTACCTCAACATCACTGATTAACCCTTTGGACGGCAAAAATATTTCAGCTGAATGCTTTGAAAACGGCCTCTCTGTAGCTAAATGGTGGATGCAAATGTTTCGGAGCCGGTTTTCGGTTAATAAACAGAGAGCAACTTTCTACGCCGGAGCCGGTTTAAGAGTCATAATCGAAGAACGACTTTCTGGGACGGATCCGGTTTTAGAATAGTCATCAGTGAGCGACTTTCTACGTTTCAGCCGGTTGAAGGGTTAAGAAAATTTTAAGTGGGTTGTCCCTGCGCCCTACCCTAAGTTTTTAGCACTTTATTCATGTAGTTAATTTTAACTGATTATATTGTTCTCAGGTTAATCCTGTTCTTATTAAAATGTTTTAGCGCCCTACATTTTATTGAGCATTCGCCCTTGGGGAATCCCAATTGGTAACCTTGGTTCTACCCTTCTTATTTTTAAAATTTGATCATTTTGCTCTTGTATTTTTATTGTTTGACTGACGTGTACTTAGATGGATTTTATTGTTCCTGGACTGGTGAGGGACCACGGGGTCTGCTTTTGATGCTCTTTTGTGGGAATTTTAATGATATTTTACAAAAAAATTTTATTGCTTCCTTCTTTTTACTGGTGTGTTGTGCTGAGTTTGTGTTTTGCTCATTTGGATGCATACTGGGGGCTCCTCCTTTTGAGTGTTTTGAATATTTTTAATGTTGGTTCCAGATCTGGTGATAAAAATCAAACACAATTCAATTAATTTAAGGTTCTCACCAAGTGTAATATCGATTCAGTGGCGTATTTTTTGTGAGTGTGTGTGTATTTTGGGTTACTTTATTTATTTTGTTGATGTCCCTTTTTTGCAAAGTTTGTAACGTTCTGTGCTGTGTTTGTGATGATTTTGTGTGTGTCATGTCATATTGATAGTCTTGTATTGCTTTTATATTTCCCCACCGGTCTGCTAAAGGCCTTACACCCTTTTCGTAGACCGGACCGGTGTGGGTTTAAAAAATATCTTAACGTGTTTCTTGTATCAGTATGTCATCAGAACATTCTAAGTTTGAAATTTGTATTCTTTAGGTTCGGCTTCCTATGAATTATGCAAATCAAGCTGTTGAAAAAATTATTTAGTTCAACCAAACTAAGCGCATAGGGACTTTTCATTTATTGATTCACAGTTGATACTCCACAAACTATTTCTATGATAATCTTATTTTTTATCAGTTTAATTTATTTAAGTTTTAAATGTTGAACTACAAGCAAGAACTATCTGTCCGATAAGCTTATACGTTCCACTCTTAGTAGCTGTATCATATTAAATTATGATAGAAAAATAGAGAATAAGCAGCTTCTGTACAGTGAACCGTCACTATTCATATTACCATAAAATTGTTTCGTTTGTCACAAATGCCTATTTCCCAAACAAGTAACAAACTTCTGAGTCAAATCCAATACAGTATGGCTTTTCAGTGAATAGATATTCATCAGCATTGAAATATTGCTCGATGCATTTCGATTGAAAATTCATATTCTGAGTTAGCTTTGTTGGAAATTTTCTGTTCTTCAACATCTTGATGATTAAGCTCTCGCACCCATCCGGGTTGAGTAGTTAGGTTTCCGGTATGTACCCCGGTGGAGTAGAGTCAGTTCGAAATATCATCTTGAATTAGGCAGTAAATATGTTGAAAACTATATATTTTAGTCTATGAAAACAATCTGTATCCGAAATCAGCCTTAATATGATACTTGTATAAGCATTGGTGCTAATACTCAGTTGCTTGTTCGTTTGATAGTTTGAATTCTAAAAGAATGAATGAAACAAAAACAACAAAATCCTTGGCTTTGGAATTATTCTTTTCTCTTTGCGGTGTCCTTAAATTGGTTACATGTGGAAGTTACGTAACCCGGTGGAGTAGAGTCAGTTCGAAATATCATCTTGAATTAAGCAGTAAATATGTTCAATTTTATCAATGAAAGCAATCTGTATCCGAAATCAAGCTTAATGTGATACTTGTATAAGCATTGGTGCTAATACTCGGTTGTTTGCTCTTTTGATATTCTGAAATCGAATTCTAAAAGAATGAATGAAACAAAAACAACAGAATCTTCGGCTTAGGAATTGTTCTTTTCTCTTTGCGGTGTTCTTAAAAATGGTTACGCATGGAAGTTCCGAATGTGGATTGCCGGATCAAGTGTCAACCTTTTCATTCGACCATGGTTTAAAATGACAAGGTCGTTCCAAAATAGCTCTCGTGTAGATTCATTAACGTCTAGCTTTCTTAGCTGGATGTTAATATAGCTAGGTTAAACCCTTTGTGGTGAAATTATTTCACTCGAAATTTCAAGCCTTTTTGAATTGTTAATATGGAATTAAACTATTAACTAAGATGGCCTGTTTCTTTTACCCATGGAGTTCGGCATGTGCAAAAGTCGTTTCGTAAGTTTATCACAAAATCAATGATCGTCCCTCAGTAAATCTTACATTAATGTAAATTTGACTTGTATCATTGAATGGCTTTTAGATTTGTCGTGTCTTTAAAATTACGGACTGATTTTTGTCCTTTCCTCGTTTGAAAATGACCAACGAAGGCCACAATTACAAAAGAATATTCGCTATTTTGCTGAACAGCAAGTTGATAGGTTTAAGGGAATTAGAAATATGTGAAAATTTCGTGACCATGTCTCCGAGGTTGATGCAATTCGATATGCTACGTTTCACAATTCGGGAGTATCAGTCACTATTAAACACCATTTAAAATGTTTACGTTTGCACACAGAAATATCTCTGAGAGATCAGTTCCTTGGAAAATATTCCACCTGCTGAAATTTATGAGTATCAGAAAGTGTATAGAGTAACTTCTAGGCCTATGTCGAAGTCAAGTTAACTTTACGGCATACGTGGAGGTGATATTTACTGGTCTAGTCGCCGATGTATTAGGTACGTATAACAATTGACCAGTGGCGAATCCGGGGTCTATCGGGCTACAGCCCCCCAGAGCCAAGCCAGAATTCTTGATTTTATTTAACATCATTACAACTGTTGTTCCTTAATTTCTCTCTTTAAAAAAATAATAAAAACGTTTCAACATTGATTTCTAGCTTGACAGGCTCGAATATTTTCCTACTTTTGTAGTCATTCCACTTGTAGCTTTAACACGGTCGAAGACATTTTTTGGCTAGTTATTTCACTGTAATTTTTATTAAATTATCGAAAGTATTGTATTGTTATTTATGATTCTTATTGTCAAATGAGTAAAGTCAGTAAAGTTAAAGAGTTTTGGTTTATTTTAGCCTTGAGGTTTGACATTCATCACGACGATACAAAGATTTTATGACCTCAGGCCCCCCAGACCGGAATCGTAGATTCGCCACTGCAATTGACACTTAAATGCTTCATATTAACTAGTACCATACTATCTACTCAGCTTCTCAACCTATCATGCCTGATTCCACATGTATATCAGCAGTACTCCATTGTGAAACACAGAGCTGGTGACATAGTCAAAGATTCTACTACATAACAAATTTAATAGAACAACAACTCAATTAAAATCCTAAATTAAATCATAACATCATTAATCACACTAGCTGTGAGATGATACAAAAAGAAGAGAGTGAACAGAAGTAATCATCGTCTTTAAGTACTCCAACAGGCTGCTCGCTATTGGTTGATAAGTGACATCACAAAGAGGGCGGATCCGATCTGCATGCAATTACAACTCGAGATACTGTCAGATGCCGCGATGATGCCACGATAGTAGCGGTAAAATTCATAACAATTTTGTTTCGATCACTTACGTAAATCCATATTAATAAAAAATATAAACTTGCATTCTGTGTGACAATTCAGTTTTGGCTATTAGCTGTAGCGCCATATATCCAACTTATTTGATTAAAATGCGATATAATTTGTATTTACAGCATGTAATCGAAAACAAGTAATATAAAAAAAAAATTAAGTCAATTCCTACTTAGGTCAACAAAGAAACATTTTATTTTAGAGATTTTTTTCTCCCATATAAAACTAAAATTAATTAATTCAATTTAATTAATGAATTAATATTTGAAAAACTGTATTAACATCAAGTGTCATCCACTACAAGTTTAAAAAAATGTATTTGAACTTGAGTGGATGAACAAAAAGTATTTTATTTACGATTGAAAATTTGAACAAGATATATAAATATATATAGGGAGAGTGTGAACTAATAGTAGGAATTGAAAAATGGAAGGCTAAATAAAAAGAATCGGTTATATGTTTTTACAACATTCAAAACTAATTCGTTTATCTATCATGCCAAATGCAATACTGAAGACATTTTGTAAGTTATCGAGATTGCGTTAATTTTTTTTAAAAAGTTGATAAATTACCTTTAATAGCCAACATTGATATGATAATATCCATTACATAATATCGAATTGCAAATGTTACATTTAAGTTGGGACTAGAAAATCTAAATATTTAAATAATTGGTTCATAACTGGAGGATCACACCCAGTTGTTTCTTATTTTCGAGGTTCTATTGTTTCGATTTTTTTCCCACGAAACTTTACATCTCGGTTTTAATCAGGTTTTGAAAAGGTTTGGAAAAAATCTCATTTAAATTTTTGGTTTGCCCTCTGTGTAACTCGAAATATATAAAGTTGTTGCCTTAAGGGGAGTTGAAACCCTAAGTCCGTTAACCCTAACCCTGTTACTTCTATGTACCTTTTCTCAAAATCTGTTGTAGATCCATGTTTGAAATTTTTTATACAAGTTAATTACATCTTTATAATTATATCGAAATGATTTTTTTTAAAAATTCAAAAATTTATTTT
Organism: Araneus ventricosus; assembly: GCA_013235015.1. Taxonomy (NCBI): domain Eukaryota; kingdom Metazoa; phylum Arthropoda; class Arachnida; order Araneae; family Araneidae; genus Araneus; species Araneus ventricosus. The sequence continues at coordinate 45,043 of BGPR01005348.1, forward strand.
TTACAAATTTTTTTGTGTCAAAACAAAAAATGTGAAATCGGCTATTTCGATGTAAATTTTCTCACAATCTGTTATAGATACATGTTTGAAACATTTTATACAAGTAAAGTACACATTTCTCATTATACTGAAATGAGCGGTTTTTTAAAAAACTCAAAACTTTATTTTCTACAATTTTTTTTGTGTCAAAATATGGTGAAATTTCAGTATAATGAGAAGGGTGTACATTACTTCTATAAAAAATTTCAAACATGTATCTATAACAGATTTTGAGAAAAGGTACATCGAAATGGCCAATCTCACATTTTTTCTTTTGACACAAAAAAAATTTGTAAAAAATAAATTTTTGAAGTTTTTTGAAAAAATCATTTCAGTATAACGAGAAAGATGTACTTTACTCGTATAAAAAATTTCAAACTTGAATCTATAACAGATTTTGAGAAAATGTACGTCGAAATGGCCATTCTCACATTTTTTGTTTTGACACAAAAAAAAATTTGTAAAAAATAAATTTTTGAATTTTTTTAAAAAATCATTTCATTATAATGAGAAAGATGTACTTGAATCGTATAAAAAATTTCAAACACGAATCTATAACAGATTTTGAGAAAAGGTACATCGAAATGGCCAATTTCACATTTTTTGTTTCGACACAAAAAAAATTTGTAAAAAATAAATTTTTGAAGTTTTTTTAAAAATCATTTCAGTATAATGAGAAAGATGTACTTGACTTGTATAAAAAATTTCAAACTTGAATCTATAACAGATTTTGAGAAAAGGTTCATCGAAATGGCCAATTTCACATTTTTTGTTTCGACACAAAAAAAATTTGTAAAAAATAAATTTTTGAATTTTTTTTAAGAAAATCATTTCAGTATAATAAGAAAGATGTACTTTACTCGTATAAAAAATTTCAGACGTGCATTTATAACAGATTTTGAGAAAAGGTACATTGAAGTTACATGGTTAGGGTTAACGGACATAGGATTCCAACTCCACACAACAATCACAACCAGTTTTCAAATACACTTAAATTATTTTGCTGAAACATATGTTTCAACGCCGTCTTTCGTCAGAAGCTTGGAAGCTATGCCAGCAATTATTTTTCGGATTAATCGAAGAATAATTAAATTCTTACGAATTAATTCAACAGCTGCGATAACAACAGAAGATTCCTTAAAAACTTAATTAAACCGGAGTCAGACGCTGTATGACTGTCAGTTAATTGCGCCTTCTTTTTCAAGATCTGGAGCTGTTAACTAGAAATGAATCGATCTTCAGGAAAACTAATGGGAGTCCCATTCCTCGACAAGCCACCCGTCCAATTTGGACGGCTCGTCCCATCCTAAAAGACGCGTTCGCTGCCTTAATCATCCGTCCTGGTGGCCACCAGGATCCGCATTTTATGAGCTTTTAAGCAAATGAGATTCAGTTGGCAGTTCCCAGCTGAAAGCTCCGTTTAAATGGGCCTCGTTTATTTTTATATCTTGATCGAAGGATTTGGTAGACGAATAAAGTTTTTCGTAATGATCCCAGGGAATTTATTGCGCTCGAAACACTTGTGGAGTAGTTCGGAGCAGATTGGATATTACTCCGAGAGAAGGCAGTGAGTTTAATGAAATGAAATTAATCAGTCTCAGTGCGGTTCGCTCCACCGTTGGACGAAAGCAATATTAAGTCTCAATATACAGCTATATATTACAGTTACAGTTTCCTTCAGTATGAATAAAAATATTTAGCCTCCGTATGCAATAAGTTGGTTATTCATCATTTCTTTTCAGAAAGAAAAAATATTAATTTCAAGATTCAATAAAATTTTAACTATAGATTTAAGAACGAATCTTTTAAAACAGAGATTTGAGGGAAAAGACAACAAAGCATTTTGCTCCTTCCTCTCACCCTCCGGGGAGCACCACGAGGACATGGATGAGAAGTCACCGGATAAGTAAGCAGATTTTCGCCTTTCTAGTGGATATAGTAATGGTATGAGGGGTAGAGTAATCTTCACTGCGATGACGGGACGTACCTTCTGTAGGATCCTCTTTGTAGCTATTTAGTTCAGGGCTTGTTTCCCAACGTAAATTTTCCCTTCTCTTTGTGTTTTAATAAATTCCCCGTGGTTGGGATGGTGCTACTATTTCCGGACATGAGGATCCGTTGGACAGGGGACCTGGTGCCTGTATTTAAATATCTCAAAATTTCTCTGGCTGACCACCCATTCTCCTTTTATTATTATTTATTATTATTATTTTTCCATTTTTAGGGCTTTCCTTTCTCAGATGATACTGCTGACTCCACTCCCACTTGCTTGCTTTGTTTTTGCATTTTAATGCAGAATTTAAATCATATACTCAAGTTTCTTTTTCCTCCCCTTTAGCCCTTTTCTCTCCCTCCTCCCTGCATTTGACCACTTAGTCAAAGGGGGGAGACACATTTAGATGGCTCAGCCCTCGCGAGGCTGCGTGTTCACCATGATTGCTGTAAGTAGCTAAACTTTTCTAGTCCTACCCATTCAAGCGGTTGGGCCGCCCTCTGGATGGCCAGGTGCGGGGGTGAGTGTCTGGCTTTTCCGTACCTCCTGCAGGAGGGGTTAGGCTGAGGCCGGTGGCTATCATTCAGATTACCCCGGACGTTTAGGCAGGACGGGGTAACTCCATTTCTAGAGACCCTATCTACTTTTTACAAGTACCGCATTGCCCTAGCGGCACAGTCTAGACTACAGGACAGGAAGACTGTGAGCTGGTGAACCAGGTATATGGAAGATCAAATTATTGTAAGGAACAGCAGGATGGTGCAAGTCGAATCCGTCGAAAATCGAACGACCTCCAGTTCGAGTTATGTAGGAGGTTGGAGATGCGGGCGCCGACTAAGGTGTCAACCTAGTCACCTGACCGCTGTTCAAAACGATGAGGTCTATTCGAAAATGATAGATATGGATGATGACATCGATAGACCAATCGATATATGGTCTATCTATATGAATGATAATATTTGCTGACGCTTTTGATTGCCCGAGGAGTTATCTATTAAGATTTCCTCTCATTAGCAATAATCTTACAATCACATATGGTGACTGGGATACCACAGGACAGAGCATTAAAACCATCATCAGGTTCATTTGAGGAAAGACAGATTAGTCTCAAACGACCTCCAGTTCGAGTTATGTAGGAGTTTCGAGATGAAAACGTCGACTAAGGCGTCAACCTAGTCACTTGGCCGCTGTTCAAACCGATGAGGTCTATTCGAAAATGATCGATATGGATGATAATATCGATAGACCATCCGATACATGGTCTATCTATATAGATGATAATATTTTTTGGCTCTTTTGATTTCCCGAGGAGTTCTCATTAGGAATAATCTGGCCAATGCATATGGTGACTGGGATATCACAGGACGGAGCATTAAAACCATCAGCAGGTTCATTTGAGGAAAGACAGATTAGTCTCAAACGACCTCCAGTTCGAGTTATGTACGAGTTTCGAGATGCAAACGTCGACTAAGGTGTCAACCTAGTCACTTGGTCGTGGTTCAGAACGATGAGGTTTATTCGAAAATGATCGATGTGGATGATAAAATCGATAGACCATTCGATATATGGATGATAATATTTGTTGACACTTTTGATTGCCCGAGGAGTTATCTATTAAGATTTCCACTCATTAGCAATAATCTGACCATCACATATGGTGACTGGGATACCACAGGACAGAGCATTAAAACCATCAGCAGGTTCATTTGAGGAAAGACAGATTAGTCTCGTGGTGTGGGAAGGAGGACGGGATTCTAATTGTTTAGCTGTACTGTATCTGTGTCAAACCAAACACAGAGGAAATGAAGGAAAGGTAACTCTGCTGGTTCGGCATTTGTACCGTCCATAAGGAAAGGATTAAAGGGATAGAATTAAAATACTATATTTTTTAGAGGAATTGAATGGTTGAAAAAGTCTGGATTTAATGTTGTTCTCATTGGCTATTCATCTGAATTGCCAGTTAAAACTAAGATGCCGAAAAATTATAAAATTGAATTTTTTTATATATAATTTACTCAGAAAATTGAAGGTAATAATTTTCAATTTTTCCTAAAATTGATTTTTTTTTTTCATTTAATGGAAATCAGCTCTAAATATGACTCGTGAAAAATGTTTACTATGTTTTGTATATTATTGCTACAGGAAACATTCAGTATTAAGTCATTTCGAGATATATCTTTTTGAAAAATGATTTTTTTGTTTAAATTTAAAAGCTTTTCTGTTCCTTCAATTGAATTCCTACTTTAGATCTGTTTTGTGGAAAGTACTTTTCTTGCACTGCAACATCTTTTTTCAACTAAAGATACATGGGAGTATAAGTTAAATTCAACTTTTTACTTTCTTTTTTTCAACTTCAGCAAAAATAATTTATTTTTTCTGATATACATCACTATGTGCAACTTTTTCGGAATTGTATTTGTCTTTACTCATAATATCAATAACATTGATTTACAAATTTAGGGCAATCAAGTTTTCCATTGATTAATGATGTGAAAATGTTTATTGATTTTATTTCTGAATAATAACTAATAGAAAACCATACATATCAGAAGTAGTTTTGCATGTGAAATTAATACGCAGTTAATGTTGATTTAGACTGGATTTTTAATTAAACAATTTGATTTAAATTTATTTCTTCTAAAGCTTTCGTTTTCTTGAATTTATCTTATCTAATCATGAATGTAATTTCGGCAGTTATTTAGAGACAAGCTCAAATTATGAGAAATGCGTTATAAATGAAAAATACTCCGTAATACTTCTTTTCCTGGGTCAAAATACGCATTAATGAATAATTTTCGATTAACAATTTTACTTTGCCGTAAAATAACGGTTTCACGAACAATAAGAAAGCTGTCAAACTTTCTTTATAATGTCATAAAAAAATCATGATTTTTGAAATTGAAAATACACAATCAGTTCTCTAAACCTGTTGAACAACAATCCAAAGAAGTAACTAAAGAAACACAAGTCATTAAAAATAAATTTTTGATACTGATTTAAATTTTTATTCGGCCTCAATAGTAAAAAGATAAATCTGCCCATTAATAATAAACAAAAATTGAAATATTTGAGATGCCCGATTTGTATTTTTAGATTAGAAAGTGACAACGGCTAGTTAACAATAA
>BGPR01005348.1:54976-64986 GCA_013235015.1 Araneus ventricosus
CGATTCTTTTCAACCAATGTCATAAGCGAAAAGACAGAAAAGCAACGTTTGCTATTCGTGGGAAAATCTAGATTGAATAATCGGAATCAAGAGTGGAACAAAAATCCTGTGATATGAAGAAAGAAATACTACGATTCTTTTCAAACAAGGTCATAATCGAAAAGACAGAGAAACAACGTTTGGTATTCCTGGGCAAATCTAAGTTGAATAATAGGAATCAAAAGTGGAACAAAAATATTGTGATGTGAAGAAAGAAATACTCAATGTCTTCAAAGGTGACCATACAATTAATAATGTTCTAAGATATAAGTAAAAAAATCGCCATTAATATCTCATAATCGAGCTCATTTGCATGTAGATAAATTCGAAAGCGGAAGATTAAGATTATTTTGTTAAATATCTTCTGGCGATAAAATAATTATATTTTTGTGATAGATGGTCTACATGTATTTAATTTTCTTACTCTTCAATGTAAATTATAAATTCATTATTAATTTGTTATTTAATTATGAACGCATGATTTTATTAAAAGAAATGCAATAGACCATCAATTATTTTTGCGTCACCTCTAAATAGGAAAAAGAGCTTTTTATTTCATTAGCCTAGGCAGAAAAAGCTTTACAGTCGTCAACTAAATGAATGGGAGACCTTTGTAATTCTGGTATATATTATCGCATCTTCTCAAAACTAGTGTAGATGTTAATGGCTCAAGAGGACAGGTTTATTCAGATAAAAAAACTGATTAACCGAGTTAATTAACATAGTTAATTAACAGCTATCTCTGAATTTTCCCATTACGCCTATCAAATCTTTTCGCTGAATCGACTCCCGGTCATGAAATTAATCTCCCCATAAATTTTTATTACAGTTGTGTTGATAATTTCGAGAGCTATAGGGTTTTGAAAAATGGCGTTTCCCATGTTAAATGAATTTTAGGAACTTTCGACGATTTCTCGGAAAATATCATTTATTTCTCAAAACTTTTTTCACTCACTAAAAGAACACTAATTTCTTACATTAAATCAGGAAAAAAATTCATTAATAAAAAAATTAAATATTTTTTCAATTTTTTTTAATATGACTGAAAAAAAGTGAATCGTAGCATAGTGCAATTTTTACATGAGAGCAAAGATGAGACGTTATAATAGACCAAAAAATTAAGCGCATATATATAATAGTTTCAGAAATATTTACAAAAAACTACAAATTCCCGCTGTTGACATGCAACGCCCACTTTTTGAAGGACTCTACATTATATTTATTTGCATTTATTTTTTCTACTTTTCATGAAACACGATTTTCAGGAAAAGTAGACCGATAAATGCAAATTTATTAACCGAGTTATTAACTATGTTAATTAACTCGATTAATCAGTTTTTTTATCTGAATAAACCTGTCCTCTTGAGCCATTAACATTGGCACTAGTTTTGTGAAGATGCGATAATATATACCAGAATTACAGAGATGTCCCATTTATTTCGCTGACTACTGTACAAACTCATAAAAAGCTATGTGAAGTGTTTTAAATTCATGATCGTCTCAAAATTGATTTGCAAAATTTCCATCTTGAGATACTGAGACTATTTCGGTTACTTAAAGCAATACAATCAAATCGAAGAATGATGAATCACAAGATGATGTATTTCACCATTATAATTCTATGGCATATTAGAGTTTCGACACTCATCTCTCAGAAAATCAGTTAGACCAAGGATAAAATTACTTGGATACCAGAAATATGGCAAAAGGGAAAAAATGACAATATGTTCTCTAATAAAATTTTATCTAAAAATAATTGTCTGTCACTCACATAATAAATAAGTAAATAATAAATAATAAATAAATAAATTACTAGGTTAATTTTTGGCCAATCCGATATCACACAGCCCAGAAAATCCGCAATTTCAGTCGCATTGTCGAACTATATACAGATACGTAATCCATTTATCTTGAATATGCGAAATTTTGTTACCGAATTCAAAAGACGTTTTCCGAAAAAAGCCTTTTTGACTAAGTGAAACGAGAGCTTGTTTCAATTTGACCGCTCGGCATTTCGACTGTAATCATTAATTTTTTTAAATTTTTTTACGCAGTCATGCTTAAACGCGTTGTTCCATTTTCTTCAAATATGGTATGTATGTTCCTTGAAGTCATTAAAAATGACGTATCTGTAAGGATTTTTATTTTTTTATTCTTCTTCAAAATGCCAGACGTTCCAGTGGTTTTAATGTTAATGTTTGAAATCGTTTAAAATATTTGGATCATTTTGGTAATGCGAGACATTTAATTATGATTGTTTTAATACTGACAAAAGCAGACATTTAATTGCAATTTTGTGAAAACTGATGAAAGAAAAGCTTTGTGTAAATAATTCGCAACAGGAAAAAATGGCTGAATTTTTAAAGATTGCGATAAAGAACAGATATTAGATTTTTTTGAACGCGAGGTCTACTGTTCCCGCAACTACTAAATATAGTTATTTCTACTTTTATTTGTTATTTAGCTTCGAAGAATAAATTTTCCCGCCAAAACCGTACTATTTGTAAACCAGAATGATTTTGCAAAGAACATTCTGAGGATGTCGCTGCTACTACTTTAAAGCGCATCAAAATAATTCTATATATTCGCAAGTAAATCCTGTCCCAATGACCAGTCGTTAGAAACAACCAACGGGAGTGCTCTCTCGTAAACTTTCTCGTATACTTTCTAACAAAGGTGTCTTAGCCGACCCCTCCCTCCCCCGCCTAAAAATCGCGGAGTGACACGAGTTTGTCTTCGCAGAACGCTGCAATACGAAAGAGTCAAGAATGCAAGCGAGATAAAATTCTCCAAGTCAGTAAAATAACGCCAAGTTTACGAAAGAGTCAAGAATGCAAGCGAGATCAAATTCTCCAAGTCAGTAAAATAGCGCCAAGTTTACGAAATAGTCAAGAATGCAAGCGAGATAAAATTCTCCAAGTCAGTAAAATAGTGCCAATTTTAAGAAAGAGTCAAGAATGCAAGCGAGATGAAATTCGCCAAGTCAGTAAAATAGCGCCAAATTTATGAAGGTTATGCGCCGTAAAATGTGTCTCAAAACACTAACTGTTATAAATAATAGGATCACCGCCTATTGTTACTCATTGTTTCATAACAATAATAAAACTGTGCATCAAATTGTATCTCTCTAGCTATTTAAGTTCTTGAGTTATCGTGTTCACAGGAACACGGACAGACAGACTTCCCGTGGACAAAATTTTTCCAAAATTTGATAGAAACCTGCCAATTATGTCTAAAGATCACGTACCGAATTTCATCCCTCTAGCTGTAACAGTTTTCGAGTTATTGTGTTCACAGACAGACACACAGATAGATATAATCCCAAAATTGTGTTTTTCGGAGCCAGGGAGGTCTAAAACGTGGAGATTCGTCAAAACCTCGAGTTCGAATTTTTTGACGATTACAATACTTTCTCTTTGTATAATCCGTATACGAGAAAATAAAAACGATTCGAAACATTTATCGACCCATCTTTACCACTCCTGAGGTGATTATTCCTGGACAGTGAGACTGTTAATAACGAATGCAGATAAATAAGACGCTATTACAAGCCTCATCAAACCTTAATGCGTTCCATATAAAGAAAGAAATACAATACAAATTGTTGGGTTTAAATTTTATACAACCGCTCTTTTGTAACTTTGACATAATGAATCCTCTTCATTTGAAAAATGCAAATTTCCCGGCGTCTCCTCCCCCCTCTGGAACTAAGTAACTATTCATTTTGTTGCACAAGTGGCACCTAAAGCGTTAATTACAACATTTTTCTTTTTCCCAGACGCAGCGAAAGTCTTTCTTACTAATTCTTTTCTTTTCCTTTTTTTCCTTCAAACAAGCCGAACGGTTTGCTTTTTGAGCTGCGAATGCACGAAGAAGAAGAAAAGAGAGAAAAGAAGAAGGCGTAAAAGTAAAAAAGAAGCTCAATTCAAACGCGATGAAAAAGTCAGGCCGTCTGTAATTAATGGGCAGCTCTTGAAAGGGATGTAATTTAAGCTTTAAATTGCAATCATAAATAACGGAAGGGCCCGACTTCCGAGAGTATCGTGCTAATTACCTGCAGGCGTCTTCCTCTTCCTCACCTGGGCTCCACGATCCACCAACAATGCATGAGAGGGAAATGAAATGCCGAATCGGTACCAAAATTTTTAACCAGTATAGGTTGAAGACATTTATGAATGACTAGAAGATTTGCGCAAGTCTAGGTCGGGTTTTTAGTCCACCGACCCTATTTCATAGTTGATTGTCACAGATTTAATCACGGAAGATGCATTGCGAAAACACACACATATTTATCAAAACAAACAAGAAACAAAAGAAGAAAAAAATCAAAAACATACAAGAAACAAAGGACAAAAAAAAATTAATAAATTGAAAAATATCATGGCGAGCCGCTCGTCAGGAAGAGAAGCCCGCCTATGATATTAATAAGTGCTTTTTTCTGCTAACGACATAAGAAAAAACGTAAAAATTTTTGTCGCTATCCCCTCAAAAAGCGCAAGACTATTAAAAATGGAAATTGAAAATTAATAATAGTTTATAATCTAATTATCTTTCTGCATTTCATTGTATGACTATTAATAAGGTAACATTATTTTATATTTAATTTTAATTATTGCTTTAATAGGTGTATATACTGAAACTGTTATTTGAGTTTTAATTGTTTGTAAAATATTTAACTATATATATATAAGATAGGCAAAACATAATAGAAAAACAATAAAATAAAATAACAAACATTCATATCAAATTCGAAAGTATATAAAAAAAACTAATTGAAAGTATATCCGAGTAAAGATAAAAATGCTAATAGTAACAGATGGAAAAATATATATAAATATATCACATACACAATGAATGCGCTAAAAGCTGCAATTTCAAAAGCGCTATGTTAGATAGAGTCTAAATCGTAAAATGAAAGAGCATAAAATGTGAAATGAAAAGCGCAATAAAAGCACAATAACGTTTCTTCAGGGAATGAAGTTATTGTGAATTGCTAAATATAAAAAGTTTGACATTTTCTTGCAATCAGTTACGGCGTAAAGCCTAAAACACTGATTTTCATCCCTAATGCCAAACCAAACCAAAAACAGAGAGAGGAGTTTTGAATAATTAAAACAGAAGTACGATGTGATAACATTAGCGAAAAGTAAGAATAAATATTTTACGTACCAGAAGGACGGATGTTGACGTGGCAGTGTTTGCGGAGGGTCACGGTACAGATTGGCGTTGAAGGGTCTTTTCATTTCACATTTTATGCTCTTTCATCTTACGATTTATACTCTCTCTCTCTATATATATATATGTTTCCTTCTAGCAGAATCTTCCCTATTTATACTGTTTACCAACTCGCAAATCTAAACTGAACAATAATTTCACTAACAGAAAAAAAATTCATTTACAAACGGAAAATGAAAATCGAAAATAATTTATACTAAAAGGAGCATAAAACCTACATCGGTCCGGCCTATCTAAAAGGGTATAGGGCCTGGAGCAGACCGGCGGAGAAATATAAAGGAAATACAAATAAGGCAATATGACACGACACACACAAAAACATCACAAACACAGCACAGAACGTTACAAACACAGCACAGAACGTTACAAACACTGCAAAAGAACGTTACAAACACAGCACAGAACGTTACAATCATTGCAAAAGAAAAGGGGCAACAACAAAAATAAAATAAGCAAACTAAAACACACACAAAAAAAAGCTAAACTAAAGGAGTATTGTATCAAAATACAAAATTGTGTAATAATAACTGCGCATATTTTATTTTCAAGGTCGTGTTTCGTTTCAGCATGACCAATTTTGAAATTGACGAAATAGATTCGATTGTCGTTTACAGAAGTGTGAAAATTGCAGGAATCCAGATACAGTTACGAAAGTCTGAACATCCTATGAAACAACGTAATCCATAATAACCGCAGCCTTAGAAACATGGTTTGAGCAGCCAAAATAAATTAATCAAACAGTATCCCTTGGGTATGCTAACTTGTGGACAGATTGTCTGAATCTCTTTGGCACGTAGTCAAATTCCTGAGCGTCACCGATTTCGGAAGATAATTCTATTATAGATACTTTATTACTTTCATTTCCTCGTATACGAAACGTACAAAGAGAAAGTATTTGAATCGTCTAAAAAAATGTGGCCTCGAGATGCTGACGAATCTCTACATTTTAGATATCCCCGTGATTCTAAGAATGTGAACACCATAACTTTGAAACCCAACGAGCTTGGTATGTGGCTTTTATACCTAGATTGTAGATCTGCATTGAAGTTTTCACTATCTGATCAAAAGTATCCGGATACTTTCGGATTTTCGCATTTTTTAGAATTTATCCTGAAAAGCTAAACTGACTGCCTTTGAACTTCGGCCATGTAAAGAATAGACACTAACTCACATTTTACTGTGAAGATTCGGTACTGAGGGCAATTAGGGAGCCACCAAAACGGGATGAAGACAAAAAATATTCGACTCAACCCGTTTCAAAGAAAGCTTATAATGAGATGAAACTTTCGTCAATGGTTATGTTTGATGTGCAAAATATTTATATGTATTTTCGTAAACATAGCACAAACATTCGGAAAGATATAAAGGTTTTCTTAAAAAATCCCAAATTTTCCCGCATGTTTTTTGCTTATAATATGCAGAGTTTTGCATTAGATTGTACGAAACTTGCAGAAAAAGTGACAATATGTTAGAGAAGCATTGAGTAAAAATTTGGAATAAAAACTTTGAATATTAGAGAAAATATGAATAGTTATAGTTAATAATTTTTTATTCCGCACGCACGAGACATAGCTTAAATTTTTTTTCATAACTTTCAAAGTCAGATATGTAGGTCAACTTATGTGAAAATTCCAGGCAAATCTCATTAAAATTTAGGAAGATATCAGTATTGCAGTGAGCAGAATTTTTGCTTCCCTGTAAGAGAAACAAAACGATGAGGGTTTTTTCCACAAATGGATATTTTTAAACTTATATTTTCGAATAATTTTATAGAATTTAATAAAGATTGAACATGCTGAATACCCAGGCAAACTTATAAATAAAATTCATAATGTAAATTGCAGTTAGATGATAAATATTCAAAGATTCGAGTTTAAAAAATATCCATTTCCTCATTGTTTTTCCGCTAGACGGAAGCAAAATTTCTGCTCACTGCAATGCTAAAATCTTTCTAAATCTTAATGATATTTGACTGGAATTTTCGCATAAGTTGCCCTACATATCTGGCTTTGAAGTCATGAAAGAAAAATTACTCTATGTCTCACACATGCGCAGCAAAATTATTTATTACAGCTACTCATATTTTTTCTAATATTGAAAATCTTTTTCGAAATTTTTAAACAATACTTTTTTAACATTTTGTCATTTTTCTGGAAGTTTTATATAATATAACAGAAAACTATACATGTTATAAGCAAAAAAGAGGCCGAACAATTTGGGGATTTTAAGAAAACCTTTATAACTTCACGAATATTTGTGCTGTGTTTACGAAAATGCATGTAAATATTATGCACATCAAGCAAAACCATTGATGAAAGTTTAATTTCGTTATAAGCCTTCTTTGAAACGGGATGAGTCGAAAATATTTTGCCTCCATCCCTGTTTGGTTGCCCACTAATTGCCTTCGTGCCCGAATCTTCACTGTAAAATGTGAGTTAGATTCTATTCCTTATATAGTCGGAGTTCAAGGGTTCAGTTTAGCCCTACAGGAGAAATTCTAAAAAATATGAAAATTCGAAAGTATCCGGATACTTTTGATCATATAGTGTAGATGACATTCGTCAAAGGAAAGCTAGTTTTTTTGTACCTGTCCGTGTGAATACTTTAACTCAAAAACGCCTTAAGATAAATAAAATTTTGGATATGATTTTATCACCAAAATTGCAGATGAGTACCAGATTTGTGCTTAAATCCATCTAAGAGTTGACCTATGCCTATTCTTTGACATGCGAACGCAACTACTTTAGAAAAATGAAATTCAGTATGTGGTCCTGTCATCATCATTATACACTTGCGTCAAATTTTGAAGCCAGTGGATCAAAGTTACAAAATATGTACTCACTTTTCTTCAGTATAGCGTGAAGCGTAAAACGTGCCATGTTGTGTACGTTCAACAGAAAATGAAGGGGAGAACACTCTGGCAAATTAAACCAGTTGGTCAATGTTACAAAATCGAAAATACGTACTCACTTTTCTTCAGTATAGCATGAAGCGTAAAACGTGCCATGTTGTGTACGTTCAACAGAAAATGAAGGGGAGAACACTCTGGCAAATTAAACCAGTTGGTCAATGTTACAAAATCGAAAATACGTACTCACTTTTCTTCAGTATAGCATGAAGCGTAAAACGCACCATGTTGTGTACTTACTCAAGAAAGTAACGGGGAGAACACTCTGGCAAATTTAATCCTAAATTTGACGTCTGTTTACGGCTAATCAGCATTAGATAATTGCTATCATTATTGTCTCTAAAGATTTCCGAAACTTGCACACCAATCTTTGTATCAGATATAAGTAACCCTTTATGAGGATTGGATATTTATTAGTGGCAACTGTATAATTACAGCCGATATTATCTATAAGTATCAGTTGAAACATTTATAGTCTTTAACCTTGTCTCCAGCGTTGTGTACAACTTGCTTCCTGCCATGTGGAAGTTGTAGAATACATGAAACAGTACCAGTTCTGTTGGTCGTTCGGATGGAGCGGCTTATCGCTTAACAAATTTCTGGAAGAGTTCGGTAAGGACCCACGTTAGATTTTACTTTCTCGTATACGAAGCATACAAAGAGAATATACTGTAATCGTCAAAAAATTCGAAATTGAGATTTTGACGAATTATGTCAGTCTGTGAACACGATGACTCGAAAACTATTAGAGCTACAGGGATGAAATCTGGTATGTTATCTTTACACATAATTTGTAGGTTTGTTTCAAAGTGTGGACAAAATCCGTCTACGAGAAGTCTGTCTGCGTTCATGTGAACACGATAAATCAAAAACATAAATAGCTAGATGGATAAAATTTGTTACACAGTTTTATCATCAGGAATATAGGTCAGTATCAAAGTTTGGGCGAAATCCGTCGAAGGGTTGACTGTCTGTCGGTATGTGTAGTCACATGCTTGTGAACACGATAACTCCTTAACACAGTGATTTAGATAAATGAAATTAGGTATGTCGCCTTTTAATCTTAATTTTATATTTGGGTCCAATTTTTTTTTCAATAGGTTTAAAAAGGCGTTCAAATTGCAAATACTGATTTATTTATCTTACGCGGCTCTATTGCGTAGTCCCACCAGGTTTTTGATTTTACTTCCGCCTTTCTACGTGAAAATCGTGGTATGCCGTTCGCTTATTTTTTCTCCACCTGAGTTAGGGACGCTTCTCGCGTTTCACTGTCTTTTAGCTTATTTTTTCTTTATATGTGTTAGCGAGTATATGAGAAAGTTTAGGGGAGACCACTCCCGCTGGTTTTTGTTCGCTTTAGCTGGAAGTTGCTCTACCTGTATTGAAACCCCTTTGATTATGATTTGATTCTAAAGAAGAAACCATTTCATGGCATTCGCTACCAAAAAATTACAGAGATTAAGGAAGAGACAGACCTCTCTATCCAAGCCATCAGCAGATTTGTTACTCCTTCAGCTACAAACGACACATGTCTGCAAACAAGTTGTAAACAACACTTGTGACTACGTCAAAGGGATATAAACGTTTCAAACTATTCCTTATGTTGTATCTGCTGTAATTATGTGGTTTCCACTATTAAGTTTCTCATTTCAATAGTTTGTGTTTTGGAACACAATGCAATTGAAAAAGGCCTTTACGTAAAAAGTATTCCGCGTCTCGTTTGAATTTGGGTCTTCCAAGAGAAAAAGCGTCTCTTAAACGAGCTCGTAAACAGGGGTGGTCGAGTAAATCGATTCAAGCCATCAGCAGATCTGTTACAGCTTCAGGT
>BGPR01005349.1:0-22028 GCA_013235015.1 Araneus ventricosus
AAGAAATACCGATGGTATACGGTAATTAGAAAGTCGAGCTTTGTTGATTCAGTAATGTTTTGTAGGTATAACCAAAATGTGTATTTTGAAGTTGGTTGTCGATTGCAAAAATTGCCAATTCAACTATCCTTCATATCGTGCAGGAAGATTACTACCTATTTCATTTTCACTGTCGAAACAGCTTAAGGTACGATACTGCCGATTGCGTTTTCTTTCAACACTTTGTCGAAACGGCGCTATAGGTAGATGATACTGGCCGATTGCGTTTTTCTTTCAAAACTTTGTCGAAAACGCTATAGGTAATGATACGGAGTTGCTTGCGCCAACGATCACATCCCAACCCTCATCCAGTCCGGTCCCGCAACGATCGACCCAACGATCACAACCCAAAACCCATCCGTCCGTTCCACAAACGACCCAACCCTGCACTGCTCAACCAATGTGTTGAAGAGCAGATAGAGGAATGAAGTTAATGCATTTATTTAAACATGCACAAAAACGGAGGAAGATAAGAATAAGTTCTTTTGATTTTTACTCCCAGCGTGCGAATGAACTGGCAAACAATCTGGATATACGGAAGTAAATGACATCCAAGTAATTGAATCAACCTCCTTCACTGAAGCCCTTCACAACAAAGCACGGCCACCACCAGATCTGTCACGAGCATCTCCTACCGTAAGTCACGAGCGAGCCAAAAACTAAATTTATGCAATTTTGATGTCATTAACTCTGTTTGGAAGGCAGAAATGATTTCAGGTTTTATTCTCAAGTACAATCGAGATTTGACAAAGGGAATATTTATTTTGGTTAAGAAATGATTTGCAATTATATTTTGCTTTACTTTTATTTAAGGCAATTACTATTTGCGTGTGTACGCAAATTTAGTTTTATTTTCCCTATTAGCTAGGTATTTTTTTTTAAAAAAAAGGGCTGTTACTGTTAAAATTTAATTCGAAAATAAAGCATATAAACGAAAGGATTTACTGCGTTTTAGATATAGGTTGTGATTTCAATAATCAAAGTAAAATGTGACGTGCTTTTTTTTAATAAGTAATGAGAGCTATCTGTTCCAAACAATTTTTAAATAAATCTTGAGATTGATTTTAAAACTTTAGAACTGCTTTAACTTCTTCAGAAAAAAGATTCATACATGCTATAATAAATTAATATTTACACTACATTTAAAACATACAATTAAATTTTCTATTTGTATTTCTTAATTTAAGAAAATATTTTTTAACATCTTCGAAAATGTTATTCTTTATTAATTATAACAATTATTATAATATTTATGTTAAGTCACTCAGGACAGAGCAGGGACAGACACACACAGGACAGGGAAAGGTTACATCTCAAAATGTTATCTTACCAGACAAAGCAACAAGCACCAAACTCTATCTTAAGTAGTAAATTGAAGTTTATGAAAATACAATGATTGCAAATACAATTAAAGTCATAAATATTACAGAAAGACAAAAGTATCATTTTTATCGTTTTATACTTTACAAGATTATTATTATTATTTTTGTCTTTTAAAACATACTTTAAGCGATTATTAATTATACAAGACAGATACCAGTTTTCGAACAGATACTATTCTAGACTTATTATAGTCAATTATAAGGTAAGATGAGACCAGTATGAAAGTTTTTGATGGACTACACTACTGGAAGATGGAAGCAATGAGCTATGATTGTGTCTTACTTGTCACACACTCACTCTCAGTTCAATTGCGACATATATTGAAGATAAGTGTTTTTATTTTATATATCGCTCCCAAATATTTTGATGCAGCGCTTTAAGAAGAGCCACGGTTTAACCCATACTACAGCATTCACTCTGAATATTAGTTTGCGAATGATAATATGAAGAATTACATTATTATTTAAACGATTATATCAAAATAAAATAAGTTAATATAACGTTTTTAAAAAAATATATATTTATAGTTTAATTTATTAATGATGATTTAATATAGTATATATATAACATATTTTAGTTATAATATTTTCACATTAAATGCGAAACTGTATTTCGTATTTAGCTTTTGGTATTTATTGCTATGACTTTGAATCTGTAAGCATTTAGTTAATTTTCTCGTTCTTTTCTTAATATATTTTGGAGATTTTTACTCCTATATTTGTTGTCTTTTTCCAACAATTGGCCCTCACAGAAGGTTGGCGCCTATAAAATTCGAAATAATGTGACATAATCGATTCCTAAGCTCGATTGGCATTTGATTGTTGGAATTCCATATCTGGTTTGCCTTTTTCATAGTAATAGTTTTTAATCTTATTATCTTTCTGTATTTCATTGTGTGAATAATATTAGGTTATAATGTTTTTTATATTTAATTTTAAATGAGGGTTTAATAGGTGTATATGATGAAAATGTTATTTGAGTTTTAATGGTATAATATATATATATATATATATATATATATATATATTCCTTTTTTTCCCTCTGAACTTTTCTCTTTTTCACCTCAACACTCCTCAAATATTAATTACCACAAAAATTATAAACATCAAAACTACATCTAGTGTATCGGAGCGCAGTTCAATTTCAAACCCGTAACATATCGATTTAATGTGTCCAATTAAATTAGCGACACTAGATCAAAAGGCACATAATCCTTACCACAAAAATCAAAAAAGGAGACCGAAGTTTCCGCACTGCATAAGCCCTTTTTCTGAATACTCGTTAGCCCTTTTTTTCTCTTTTTTTTTTTTTCCTCCCTCTGTTTTCTGGGACTGTGCTAGGTCAGGACCCATCCCAGCCTCGCAAATTACGAGGTGATCTTTTTTCCGCTTTTATTTCACTCATTATCCAAGGGTGTAAAATACGTCCCACCGGGAGGTCTCCGCTTTTATGGGACACGAGGAACAAGGAGGGCTTTATTGGCGAGCCCACAATGCCTTTTAATTGCCAGCCAGCCACCATGAATCAGGATTACAAAGAAATCCGTTTAATTTTTTAGTGGAGGTGATTCTCTGCCTTGGCTTGTTTGATGCGAAATAAAGTAACAGTGTTGATTTTTTAAAATAATTAGTTGTGTCGATCGTGTTTCACAAATTTTCCGCACGCACACCATTTTGAATTCTAGTAAGCTTGGAAGGAAAGAATAAAACTGAAATGAATTAATTAAGTGTAAAAAGTAAATGATGGTAAAGTAAATCAGTTTTGTAGATTCCAGTGATTCAAATATTTTCCGGCCCGGCTCAAGGAATTAAAATGGAATAATTTGCAACAGAAATATTCCTATAGCTGACTATTCGATATGCATTTGTTATGCCTTGAATGTTGAAATTATTTACTAAATATTACCGTACTTAAATTGTTCTATTAATATGAATTATTGAAAAATTGAAACAACAAATAACAATTAGTGGCAATTCAGAATCATGTTTCTTTTTGTTTTGTTTTTCTATCCCCCCCCCTCCCCAGACAGTAAATTGTTTCGTTTGTCGATTTTATTAACTCCTGGTCTTTCTTTTGTTTTTGTTACTTTATTTAAAATATTTGACTCCGCCAATTTTCAAGTTTATATCCCTTTAGCTACAGGGACCAAACGTACCGGTTTTTGACTCATCTGGGTTGAAAAAATGTTCCGAATTTGCCCCAGTTTGAATAAAATGTCCTGGATTGTTTCTTTCTTTTTTTTTTTGTATAAGTAGCAATAATAAATACAATATAATATTGTAGTTCACAATAATAAATTACAGAAAAAAATTTTAAAGGTTAATTTTTAGATTCTGAAGAATTCTGCTTGTCAACTTTTTTAAGGACAGGATATGGCTAACCTGATTTAGTAAACAATAATAATAGTTAAATATCGTAATTTCTATTAAAATTAATTTCCATTAAGTGCTGTTTCGTGCTCCGATTAGTGCAACAATAAAATGAATTAATGTCTTAATAAAGTGACCGGGCCGCATATTTACAAACCCTACCCTGATAGAACTGAGGCAGGAAATCGGACAATATGATTGGCTCGCTTCGCCGAGAGCCGATGACGTCGTTCTTTGCTCTCGTACGGAAGTTATAACAAAACAAGCGATTGAATGTGGACTTTGAATTAGTTTAGGTTTCCGTTGTTTGGACTTCGCGAATTTTGTTCTACGATACGCACCTACGTAGCAATTTTATTTAGTCTACCGATTATCCTTTGTTTCGTTTTATTATCATTGGCATTAATTATAGTTAGATTAGTTGACTTTGAAACATCAAATGAATTATTTTCACTGGAATGACGTCAAAAAAAACCCAACAACATTTGTCTAACCTGTTAGTTAATACCTTTCAAACAAAGTTGTTATCATTAGACTTTTCATTAGTATAATTTTTTACAATGTAGGATATTTTATTTTTTATGATATTTCAAAAAATAATTTCATTTAAAAAAAAACAGTCCACGGAAGAATGTTTTCTGTGTTCAACTGTGGGAGAACGGAGAAAAATAAGACGACTCTTGTTTTGTTATGATTGCCGTACGCTACGTGCAAGAGCTGAAAACGACGTCACTGCCCCTCGTAGCCAATGGTATTGGACGATTTCCTGCCTCAATTCTATCAGGGTAGGGTTTGTAAATATGCGACCGGGCCGTCATGTTTTTTAAAAAATGTTTATCGCACGTATTCTGAGTTAAAGATGCAAAGGTATAAGTACAAACAATTTTACTTGAAAATATGTGAACCAAAACTCTATTCAGAACATTAATAAATTTGCATGGTTAAATAAAATCAAAGATAAGATATTTTTATTCAGCAGCCTGCGTTGAATAATTTCGATAAAAAAAAATAGTTTATCATTTAATGTATATTTTTAACACAGTAAAATTGAACGGACTGTCGAATGGACGAACAAAGCATCTGTTGAGTAAATGAAACTGATGATACGTTAAATTATTATTGATATTTAAAACATCGGATGCGGGCATACGGGTAATTACGAAACACCCTTATTCAAATAGCGAAGCCATTGCAAACACCCCATGAATCAAATCAATAAAATAAGGATGATAATGATAAGCAAAGAGTGTTTGAATGGCTGATTATCAACCTCATCAATGACCTTCAAAAGCGGTTTTGGTAGAGAAATAAATTATTATCGATTAATTTTGTTATTTGAATCTCTCCAAACTATATATAATATATAAAAATATTTTTAAAAAAAACACCTTAAACGATGATTCTTTAAAAATGAAATAGTAAAGAAACTTCAGTTTCATGTTGGGCTAATGATGAATAATCAAGCAAATGCAGATTATAAATTCAAAATGGAAGAAAAATCAATGCATGTAAGGTATGAGGGAAATTGCTAATTGGTGACTAGTAAAATAACAGATGATCTCATAATATCATATAAGATGAATTGAAATTCTTGTAAATAATTACAAAAATAAATTAAATTATTCGAATTATATTATTTGCAATAACTGCTTTAGTTTCAAGCAATGCAAATAAATTACAGCGTTCCATTACATTTTAAAACTAGGATTTAGAAGCATCGGAATTTTTTTTCAAATGTTCATTTATTAATGAAGATAAATTTCGCATATTATGCACATCTTCAAAGTGCAAGTATATAACTCAAAAATGAGATTCAAAGACAAAATCATCACATATGAATTAATAAAAAAATGCATTAAACCTAAAAGAACAAATTGACACAATGAATGAACTAGCAGCTACTAGAATTTTTAACAGAAAGAAGACAGAAATTGCTAGGATTTCACGAACAGAGCTGACATTTTCTATTGCATATTGCAATAACCACAAATGCAGATCAAAAGGAAATATATTTTTTTAACAATCTTACTGTTAACAGCATTTTTGTACGCTATCTGCTCTAAAAAACCAAATTAAAATTCTTCTTGAATTTTTCAGAATATTATAAAACAAAAATTCCTGAAGAGTCGGTCAAAAAATATCATGCTCCTAGGAAGTTTTTAAAACTTAGTTACGTAACGGATATTGAGTGATTTGTTGAATCTTTGTAATTTTATTTACTTTAAACTCTTAAATCATCGTTTGCGTCCGTTCTTTGGCTTCGCCAATGAACGCTAATATTGATAGATGAGAAAGATAAAATAATGAGGCATGTCTTAATTAATTAGTTTGTTTATTTTGCTGATCAAAACACGGAACAGCAACACCATTGTTTTTAAAATGTCGAACTAGTGTCGGAACTTGGTGTAACCATTTCGTCAGGAAGAAGGCACCATGGATATTTCCTACGATATTTGTCCACTTAATAGGCAATACTGCGCTTTGTGATAGCATGAATCAATTATTTTTTATCGATCTAATAATCGATATCGATCAAAATAACAGAAGAAAAAAAATTTATATATACCAAACAAAACTCCGACTTTCAACTTCAACGAAAATATTTCATTAAAAACTGCGCCATTTTATATTTACACTTCCAAACATTAAAATGCGCAAGTTAAAGTGGGAGAGATTTTATAACAGTTTTGCGGATATTTTATATAGTTATAGTGAAGGTTTTCTGCAACAAAAGCAAATTACTTCAGCAATGACTTCCTGAAGCAGAACAATGCAATACTTCACACTGAACCTTCAACTCAGCTTCCTGCCAAGCAGGTGACAGAAGTACCAACTTGATATATTTGTTTCCGCATGAATGCTACTACAAATATTAGTTCATTACACGTCTGGCAATTTCTAATAGGTACCTCACCATAAAATAAGGTCATTTCATTCATAAGCAAACATTCAACAAAACACAATGCATAACTTATTGTAATGAACAGCTTCTCTAATGAGTACAATCTCTTTGAGAAGGTTTCACGGAGTCTAATGAACCGTTTCAAGGTAATTGATAAAACAGCACATAAATTTATGTCAAAAGAAATCAAAAGCACTCATTTTCTTCAATTTACAATTGCAGATTCTTTTACTGATACTACAAAGTCGATGTCTCCATCTCGGAATACTGTTATTTGCCCTATAAGCATATAGTTTTAACAGTTAATGATGGTTTTTTCCCTCGAAAGGACTCTGAAGAAAATTTTAATGCACATGAGCATCGAATTATTTTTATTTTATTCATACATCGTTCTTGAGTGAAGGAAAAATTATTTCAACAAATTGGCAATCTAATAAATAACATTAATTAAAATCTGACGATGATAAACTGATAAAACAGTATGAATCATGAATTCCTGAATATGCATTTTGGTAACCAAACATTGGAATTTATTTTGCATACAGCTTTTCTGAAGGCTTCACTAGTAGAAAATTTCTACCATTAAAAACAGGTTAAAAAATGGTATTCGGCTAGTGTATCATTAATTGTTGATGTAAAATATATATTGTTCCTTTTTTCTGCAATACTCAATGGCAGTGGCGAATCCGGGGGGGGGACTATCCGATTCAGCCCCCCTCCCCAGAACTAAGTCAGAATTCTTAATTTTATTTAAAATTTCTACAAGTTTGTCCTTAATTTCTCTTTTTTTTTAAAAAAAAAATTATAAAAACGGGACAATGTTTCTTTCTGGCTTGACAGGTCAGAAAATTTCCTACTTTTCTAGTCATCGTACTTGTAGCGTTGACGCGGTCGAAGACATTTTTTGGCTACTTATTTCATTGCATTTTTTTATTAAATTATCGAAAGTAATGTATTGTCCTTTATGATTCTTATTGTCAGGTGAGTAAAGTCTGTAAAGTTAAAGTGTTTTGGTTAGCACAAGCCACAAGGTTAGACATTCGTCACGACAATACAAAATTTTTATGACAAAAGCCCCCCACCGACCCAAATCCTGGATTCGGCACTGCTCAATGCTTCAACAAAGCATTGAAACACTGTCAGAAGTGCTCAGTGCTGAAAAAGGAAGAACGATAGAGACAGAAATATATTTAATAAAACTTCGCACTTTCCCGCGTTCAACTCCACTTAATTTCAATTTAACGATCTATTTTTAGAAAAATAAATAATCTGTCATTGGACAAACATAAAAATTCGTTACAAAAGAAGCCACTCAAACAAGTAAATTGGCAGCAATTGGCTATCTAACAGCTTCATAATTTGATAATGTTAAGGCTAGAGCGTGGAATAAGGAACCGAAAACAAAGTGAAATTGACTGAATTGCTGGAGCCTACGCCCACCGAACACCTGCATCCTAGCCTCATTGACAGCTTAACTTCAAGTAATACTTCGATAATGCAATTCTACATTTGAATTTCCTCTTACAGCACGAAGCTCTGAAAACATACTATTTCAGTTACCACAGAAGCTTCAATATCCAACTACCGACTGCTTTCTTTCTGCAATAAATTTTATATTGGTATGCGTTTCAAATTACAAGCGAAGTTCATTTCCAGTGAATGCAAAATATCATTAATACAGTACAGTCTCGATAATTCGAGGTGGACGGGACCGGGCTAACCTCGAACTATCGAAAACTCGAATGATCGAAATCGTAAAATTTAATAAATAAATGGAAATAAAAGCAATTTTTAAATTTCAGTGTATTATAATTAAATGAAAAATGTACTTGCATATTATTACATTACTGCTGATAGCAACAGGTTAATATCTTAAAATAATTATCAATTGTTTTTTGTTTAAACACACTGCTCATATATATCGATCTCATATATATATATATATATTTGTATTCGGATTTTTTGTTTTTGATTCTTTTTAAATCTTCTTAAATGTATTTATTTTTTATTCAAGAATTCTTCCATTTTTATTTGTCTTGTGCTTTTAGAGGGGATGACGGCAATTTTTAACGGATTTCGTTTGTCGTCAGCAGAAAAAAGCACAAATTAATACCATGAGCGAGCTTCTTTTCCTGACGAGCGGCTCACTATGATATTTTTCAATTTTATTTTGGTTTTTGTCGATTTTTGCCATTTTGTCTTGACTGTTTTTGAGTTTTTGTCTTGTGTTTCTAAGTTTGTTTTGATATATATATATATATATCCTGTTTTCTTTGGGAGGGGGCATTTCTGCAGCTGGCTGCGGGGTGCGCAGTGGGCATATGACCCGTCGAAGAACAAAAAAAACCAGTTGCAGTAATTCTTTCACGTATTGTGTATGTGTTGGTCATTATTTGGGAGCTAAACTGATTTTTTCACTAACTCGGATTTCTGGAAAACTCGAACAATCTAGACTCTACTGTAGTTATAATATAGCAGGGCGTAGGAAATTTTCATCAAGGAAACGTAATATCTAGTTGTAGCTATATATTTCATTTAATGTTATAATTATATAGTGTTAAAATTTCACTGTAATATTATCATAATTGAATTATAATCGTAAATTAACAACGCATATTTGCAACTGTAGCTGGCAATAATAGCCATAACAGAAGTATATGCAGTTAACTAGTGTGCAATACTAGATTTGTAGATGTGAATATTGGGATTGTTAGTGGAATCAACAACCTTAAAATAAGTGACACTTTAAAATCCTTTTCGGGATTTACTCTTATATGAAATTTATAAATACTATGTCTGAATAATTCCGTTAATTGTTTTTAGTGTCTCGCAGTTACGAAACTTCAGGTTACAAATCTAAAAATGTAAGAAACTATTTAACTGAATTTTCGAAAGTTAAATAAAACTCATGTTAAGGGTAAATTGGTTCAGAGATCGTAAACTATACATTTCAAATTTTGGCATAAAAATTTAAATATATTTATCAATTTTCGTGAACGTTATACTCAAAGTACACAAAAAATATAGCATCGATTTTTTAATATAATTTTCAAGCTACAGAAAAATGTACTTCAAAATTTCCCCATCGCAGAGACTTCAAGTGAAATATATTCCATACGCAATAAAATTAGGATATTTTTCAAAAAAAGATACATAAAATATGTGTTAATTAAAACCCATTTCTTTCTACCGCTCATCAATGTCGACTGTTAGATAGCAAAAGGTTCAAAAACCTTGAACGCCTTTCTAATTCGCGGGAAGTGTCTCGAGACGTTCTTTTTAATAAAGTACACCCTTCTAGTGGATGGATCAAAGCAAAATTAAACAAGACAGACGCCAAACTGAAAATAATAATGATAGCCGCTGAAACGACCCAAGGCGAATTGGGATACGAACATATGAAGTCGAACAAAAATGGAATAAAAAAGCATTTTAAAAAAGCCAAGAAAGTCGAAACCTTGAGTTGTCACTTTTGAAAAGTGTAAGTCGTGACGCCAGCGAATTAGAGCGGACTTGAATAAAAAAAGCGAAAATTTTCTAATAATAACTATGATCAACTTGGTTAGAATCCGAGTGATAAGTTCTCACTTAAATCCAATCCAGACGCGTTTCAATCCCAAGCAGGCGAACCAAAACAAAAACTTCATTCATATTTTGATCCCTTTTATTTGGAAAACAAACTCGGATCTCTTGAGAAATGATGGTTTATTTGCTGACGAAGCCATTAAATTCATATCTCGTGACGTAGTGACAGGTAGGGCTAGAGTGATGGTCAGATCGTGAGGTCTTGCGGGCTACTTGTTCGCGAATGATGATGATAAAAATAACATTAATCGAAGTTTTAAGGAATCTAATTTCGTCTAATGGCTAGTCGATTACATCAGTGTGTAAATAAGATTTTTAAGGGTTTTGAAGCGATTTGCTTGATTTATATTTTAATGGCTTTGTCCTTTATAGTTGTGAGGTAATATAAACAATGCAGTTCAACATATGAACAATTTAGGTTCATAATCAGCATGGTTTAATACATTGTAATTGAATTTTAACATAGAGTACAGGGGTGGGGGAGGAAAAAGACAGCTAATTAGACACTGTCGTGCAATCAGGAACTGACAATTATTCAATCAATTCCGGGTTTATTTTAGCAAACTTTACCTACGTTAGTGTAATTTGCGATAGGAATTTGAAGAAATTCCACTCTGCTGCATAACAATTAGTTATAATACAACATTTAATTTTGAAACAAGGCAGGCAGTATTGGAATTCCTTCACCGAAAATAACTGCACATCAAAATGTCTGTTTTTGAGTCAGTTCCCAATTGCATAATTCTGTCCAAGTGTACAACTAATTAGAATTCGGCAATAAAATTCTTTCTGTAACGCTCAATTACAAAAACTATAACTAGAATGTGTGTTACGGAGATGGTTCCTAACTGCATAAGTGTCTCGAAGTGGCAAGCATTTAATTTACATTTTTTACGGTACAGGGAAAGAAATTTCCTATAGTTTTTTACCCATAAAGCACTTAAAAGGCGACAACATAAAATGTAAAATATCGACAATTTGATTGAAATTTACTATTAACACATAAAAGCAAAACGAATTTTTGATTTAAAAGTGAAAAAATAAAACAAAAATGCATTTTAGGCGGCTATACTAACAAAATCAATTTTTTTAACTATAATTTTTCTCTTTCTCATTTTCACTTCTGAAAAGATAATTTTAAAAATAGCAATAGATATTATCAGAAACACTTGGAATGGAATAGCTATACAGATTTTGAGGATACTCTTATGGAAGTTCAAATATTTCTACACTCATTTGAAGAAAACAATTTTGCATCTTAATTTTGAACAATCGATGAATACAAGAGATACAAGGAATTTAAGCATTAATCAATGCATGCATTTTGTAGGGGGAAAGCTTCAATGATTAAATTATATTGTTTTGTTTGTTTTTTATAATGCTCCAATTAAGGCTTAGATGCCAGTTGCTTCTAATTTTTAAGGGCAGAAGACGAATGACGAGATTTAACGGAATATATTGCTGTAATAAACTAATATTAAAAAAAAATAACTGATGTACAGCAATAGTGCTTTTTATTACATTTACTTTTCTTTATTTTCTATGACTTTAAAAATTATTTTGAGCAGTCATGTACTTATTATCGGTTAAAAATAGAACTTCATAGTCATGTCAGTTTGAAATTTTTCCACACGAAAGACAGTTAAAATCTAATATCAAACTCCGAGCATCGGAACTTTTTGGATGCGACAAGTTTTTTTACTTTAAAACTGTTTAAAGTATATGTTACTAAACAAAAATCAATATTCATAATTATTTTGAACTTTCCGAATTACACACTTACGGAAAACAAAACTCCAGATTATGCAATTATGGTTGAGAAAAAGTATTTTTTAAAACAATTGGGCCAAATGTCGTTTAACGAGTTTACTTTGCCCCGTTTTTGAGGCACAACCTAACATCAGAACAGAAAGTTTGTGAATGAAAATGTTAAAAAGAACTTGAGTAGAATTCCTGGCGCTGAGTAATGCACTGATAACAAAATAGCAGAAAATAACAGATAATAGGCTATTTTCTTTCCTAGAAATACATTAAAGCGGGGGGAAAAAATGCCGAAATAAACGCAGAAATTTCAGAAGTTGAAACAATGGAAAATAGGAAAGAAACTGCGAAGGAGAGAAATTCTACAATCGGTAAATGGTCCAACGTTTGCTTTTTTCACTTCAGAAGAACGTTCTGCAGTTTTAGCGTCTTTCGAGCATTTAATGATTTCCGACTCATTTGAAGTATCGTGCGTTGACTCCGGTTCTGCAGGATATAGGCTCAATTTCATCCCCACCCTACGAAAGTGCTAAAAATGCATCGATGAATAGGCCAGTAATTACTACTTTAATGGCGTCACATTTTCTCGATATCGGAGAATAAAATTAGATGATTCATTAAGCGATCATAAAATAGATAAAGAAACTACAGGCTGGAAAGTCTGTCAGCAAAAAGTAAATTTCAGATAAGAAAATAAAGACAACATGAGTTGAATAGCATGAAGAAGAAGGAAAAAAAAACAGTAATTTAGTCCGTATACATTAGTCTAGTAAATTAAAAAATATAAAAATTAATAATATCTTCTATCGATACTAGTCTTTCAACAGTATTAAAGAATACAAGACAAATAGCATAAAAAGCAGCTTTCGGCGAATTTCACCGTTTTACAATATATTGATTTTATGTTCAGAAAACAGTGGGAAAAATAAATGAAACTAGCAGAAACAAAGACCAAGTTATAATGTGCCAAAATGAATTTTAGTGGTCTCTAGGTAAGAAGTTGATCACCATGCCCTTGAACTAAAATTTGTCTCTGCAAGTTAACATCTGTCAGACAGTTATAAAAACAAACAAAAATGATGCCCTTTATGAATTCTGTATTTCCTATATCAGAAGAATACCTAATAATGAATAAACACATTTGGTATAGGAAAATTTGAAAAGTAAAAAAAATTCATATCGCCTTTTTTTGAGCTACTATTTTACATTTACTATAAAACTCAGGATATTGCTAAAAAAAACTTTTCTTAGTTCCATGAACAATTCAAAAATTTAAAAAATTCAATTGTAAAAATTAAGGCTTTAATCTGTCAATCAAATATTTTGCTTCAACATCATACGAATTAAAAGCAAAACGCACAATGGCACTTAGTGTCTAGTGTTGTAGTATATTCAGCCAAATATTGATTCTTGCCAGACTTCTTTTTAAAACAACTAATGATCAGCTGTATGTCAATAATGAACGTTATATACACGTAATTTTACACTTTTAGGTTTCTTTGACATCACTCTGATAAGTTTAATGGTTTATTCTTTTCAATTCCAGAAATTGAACTTAGGGAACAAAGTCAGAATTCAAAGGAAAGACTTTAAATTCAGCGTTGCTTATAATTTACATCTTAGAGCCATAAGCTTTATAATAACTAAACAGATTTTTAAAAATTACATGGAATAAAGATGCAAAATTTCGGCTTATGCAATTTTTAAATTTATCTTTGGAATTAACTGGCCTTATTACGCTAGTCACATTATCAACAGAAGCAGATTTGTAATGCATCTACCATTGCATTTCAAGGTCATTTAATCCTTCAAATAGTTGAGATATAACCACGTATATTCTTTAAGTTTGTGATAATACAAATGCAATTTTAATAATAAAGATAAAGCTGAGCATTTTCGTAACAGAATCACAAAGAAGTAACATTAAACTGTTCGATATTAAAACATTTCTTAAATTGCAAAACACCTATCGACCTATCATATGTTATAAGCACGTTTAAAGGTGTAAAATATTTCTACATTGGTAATTTTCAGAAGATACCAACTGTGATGTTAAAATAAAAATAAAGTTTTCATTACTAAAAAGTTTCATTCGTTTTCTTTTAAATTATTATTATTTATAATAAAAAATGCAGTTTTATTTTAACTGCATTTGCTTTACATTATTCAATTTCATAGACATAATGTAAAGCAAGGAATAAAAGACGATACAAGCTTAAACTGATTAATCATGGAATTTTTCAAATCGCTTTATTATGTACTTCAGTAAAAAAAGAGACATAATAAAATCACAGCCAAGAAATATATGACAACAATAAACGATAGTACAAATTGCATAAATGTAGGACTTAAAACGAGTTTCAAGTGTTGTCGAATGTATACATCTTAAAGTTTTTCAATTTTGTTTCTACATCAACAAATAAATATACATTTAAGCAATAAAACCTATAACAGCGGAATCGTATTCCAAACAAGCTTTGCACATGCGCAAAATTTTACTCGATTCAAATCCGTGTGATAGAGAACGTCAACTTAAGAACTCGAAACACGGCTTCAGGAATGTATGCCTGTATAATAAGCCAAGACTGCAACATACCATTAAATCAGAAAATCGATCGCTGAACTTATAATCTAACATTCAGTCAAACTCACGGACATTGAAAAGTTTTGATGGGATTTGACTTGAAGTAACTAGTAGCTTGCACAAGAACACACTGAGACACCAATCAATCATTGTAAGCAAGTTTATTTTTGTTTTTTAATTTAATAAAAACAATTCTCTCGACATCGTAGATATAAAAAAGTAATGAATCTCGCCAGAAATGAATATGGGTGTGGTTCTGATATTCTCCCGTATCGGATGATGAATATTATTACAGCAATAAATTGCGTCCCAGGGAATTGTTGTAGATAAGAACAGTTTTGCGTTGAATACCAAGTATATAAAACGAAAAGAACAAGGAACGGCGTGGGAATGCTTTGTTCGAAATTTGAAATTTTCTAAGGGAATATTAAATGTGAGGCATGCAGTCATTTGAATGACAATCATTATTATTAAAAGATAGCAGATTAGGCAATTAGGATATTTGGATCAAATACAAAGCAGAATTTATGTATGGCTAGGGGGTTATTTGCATCCTATTGTTAATATTATTTTTTAGAGCTTTTTTGTTCTTCTTAAATCCTCCCATTTACTGGTACTGACTAATTCGCATTAAATTTTTTAAAAAAATTATAAAAGCTTATTGTTAAGTTCAACCTGAGTTTTCTAAACAAAAATAAGCCCTATTGTTACAGCAATTTCCGTTTTTGATTGTGTAAAATCGATTTTTAAAAACAGTTCTAATGGAAATTCATGATTCTTTAAACACTCAGGTTTTATTTATTTATCCGACATTTTGATTGGACATCGATGTAAATAATAAAATAGAAATTTTTACAAAAAATAATTTAAGCAATGGTAGAAAGTCTTTCACAAAATAAAAGTTATATATTATTTCATCACCACGCCAAATAAACTTCGGCAAACAAATCAATAAAAATTACTGTCACTTATGATTTATGCCAGCATAATATTCTGTGAACGTGCAAAATATAAATACATAAAAGCAGCCATTATGTATGATATAACAACGTATTTCCTTATAAAACAGTACACTTTGGATAACCCAAAAATCCATAGTTTATAAGGAAAAAAAAAAGAAAAAAAAAAAAAAAAAACGTTAATTTTTATTACTTATAATTTTCTTAAAAACCAATAACACACAAATTTTTAACAAAACAAAAAACTTTTTAAATCAGTTTAAATCATGTAATTTGAGTTTAAATGGTCGATGCAATCAAAAATTAATTATACTATAAGCACAACATTATTTCACTGCATTTTTTTTAGAGTTTTATTTGACCATTTATTTGCCTTATATCTAAGGCAAATAAATGGTCAAATAATAATTTTTTTAAAGCAAATGAATTTGAAATTCATTCCTAGGTTATATTGCCTCAAAATAATTTCGGAATGAATTTAAAAATATATGTTGATGATATAATCGTGAATAAAATGGAATAAAAATAAGAAAAAATATATTTAATAAATACAACATTCATTGTGTTTTATATCATTCAACATCAAAACCACTTTATTTACATCACAAATAAAAATCAACATTCGAATTGTTTATCGAATTTCTGTTAATTTTCTAAAACTTCGTTGTATATTATGTCTTTTATTGAAAAAATATGCACTTTATTCTTTTATAACTCCATTATGAAAGCAAGGGGAAAAAAATACTACCACAATCTTTCAAAACAAATCATACAAACAGAATTGTTTATGTTTATATTGTGAATGAATGCACTGACCCCCAAAAAACGTATAATCGACAAATAATAAGATTTTCCGGGATAAGAAACCAGTACAGAAGATTAAAAAAAAAGTGGGAGCATGAATTATCAGATAACAATTTAACGATGACAATCTCTCTAAATTCATTCTATGATTTTTTTTTTAAAAAAAAAGGCATAGAATGAATTTAGAGAGATTGTCATCATGCGATCATGAATAATCAAATGACCATCTAACGATGGCAATCTTTCTAAATCAGTTCTATGAAAACGTACAGCAACAAATTCCAACTTACCGCTAGCGATCAGACACTTATGGAAAAATATCAGCCACAATAATCCAATCCACAGAACCATGCTTTTATTCCAAACAAACCGGCTGTCCACCTTCACAACAATTCTATTTCAGCCTGCAAGTCTCGAACATGGGTACAGTAACAAAAACACCAGCGTCCCCCGCTCTATTTTTTTTTCCCTTCAATGGAACAACACTCACAGCAGAACAGAAAATGAACAGATCCTAAGAACGCGGCGTCCGCACGCGCTTGGAATAACGCCGGGTTGAGAGACGCAGCAGCACTGTTTCTTCCCGATCGTTTGGCGTTCGGAAACTGGCGATGGCAGTTCGCTTACCTTGGTTGCTTTTCCTCAGCGTAACCTGAAACGGGGTTACCATGGCGACCGTTGCTTGGTCGGAACTCAACGCAATTTTCGGAAGGGGTGGATCGCAGTTTGGGATGAGCATTTTTTTTTCCAGAGCGCGCGAGATGATGAGAGAGTGTTTCGTAGTATTATTTCTCCGGCCCACAGATTTGCTCATTAATTCTGTGCGGTGTTCCTCTCTCCGTGTATCATTTGTCCCTCATTATACTATGGGTTTTACTTTTTATTGAGTCCTGTAGTTTAATGTTGTTTTCTGGAAGTTTTTTTTCCCTTCCCTTTTCCTTTTTTTTTCTGTGAGGTTTTCCGTTGAAGAAAATTAAAATAAAAAAAGGGTAATAAAAACGAATAATAAGAACTCTCCGAACTTTTAATGTTCAATTTTTTTTTTCTTCATTATCTCATGAGTCATATTTATTTCAGTCATTTAAATGTTAAAATTGTTATTCATTGTACTGCAGCGTGAGTCTCCAACAAAATGTACTTCTACTGAAACTTGTAAGAGCTTTTGGAGAAAAATGTGAATGAAAACAAAATAGATAAAGCGCAAAAAGTGTCATCTCTTTGAAGTAGAAATTCATCGAAACGAAATTTCGAAACTGATATCACAATTCGAAGCATTACCAGTAAATGCCAATCTTTAAATATTTTTCCCTAAAGAAACCGAAATATTGATGTCTCACTATTAACAAAGAAAATGCAAATTATTTCTTTGTGAAAATAATTTTTTAAGAAATATGTTGTTACAATAATGGTTTTTTTTCCCGAAAGATCTTTAAATTACTGAATAAAATACAGTAAGAATTTTTTTCACCCATTATTTATTCAGTATTTTTTGTAACATCACTTTATACAGTGGTTTTTTGACGGACCCTTTGGCAATATACCATACATTTCTTTTTTTCAGGAAGCAATGCCATTCCCTAAAATAGTAATTATGATAATAAGTTTCTACTGTTGCCATATGCAAAAATAAAATTTTTAGGATTAAAACGTCTATTGATATAAATAATTGCCCCATAATTTTTTTAATTATATTTTTTATTGGGTGTTTTTTTATCTAGTGGTAGATTTATGGACACCCTCTACTATTAATTATGTATTTTTGATATATAGATTTTGACCTATCAGCAAGCAACAACTACAAGAAGTTGGGAGTGTTTAGCTTTAGATTTCTTATTTTATAATTGCATATTAGGCATTAATAAGCTTATGTGGCAACAGCGATACGAGTTTTGGAAAGATTTACAATTTCGTGTAATTTGACTCTATTGTATTTTAATATATAAAGGCTTATTAAAACACAATAAAGACTACTTTATTACCTTTAATTCATTATTTTTTGTTATGTCATTAATTAATTTGGTTACTGCAGACGGCAGTAAAACAAATTAAATTATGAAGTTCTTTTAAGAGAATGAAAATTTTCTTTTCTCTAAATGGAGTCAATTTAAAGTGGCATCACCGTCACATGAGAAATGCAATTGCTGTTTTCTTCGAACATCTAACTAAATGTTATCGTCTGCTATGCTGTGGTCTCACATTCGTTCTTTTTTCTCCTGGAAACTGCGCAATGGATTCCAAAATGAAATTGGCGGATATCACGTGTCCTCCAATTTATACTCTTGTTAGATATTCTGAAGAAAAGAAATCACGACACTGAAAAAGGATCAGACTTTGTGACGCTATTTTGAGGTAATTAAATAATCAATAATTAAAAATAATAAATAATTGACCATTAAATAATTGCTCCAAGTCTCATAAAGTAATCACTGGAAAACAGTTACATATTTTACAATAATCAATCCATTGGACAATAAACATATTTTGTGAACGCATCTATAAACTAAAATAAAGAACACTATATACATAAGATTTTTTTTTATTTGTTCAATAATTCAAATTAACGTAAGAAACAAGATGCAAGGAAAAGATAATATTTTATATCATCAAATATTCGCCATTGCAAGTTACACTAATTTGCATTCAAGTCTTTATCTTTTTAAACATCAATGAATGATATAAAAATATTAAGTATATCTAACTATGTTGAAGCGTGCAGAAACACTATATTTCAGTATGTGCCTTTTAACATCAAATAAAACAAAAACTTCAAGAATCGCTGCTCCTAATAAAAAAAAAGTAATGAGTCATTTTGAATATCAGATTTCACAAGAGATGTAATTTGCTTCGATAGCTTCCCTCGTGTCAAAATTTATCCGATTCAAGTCTTCAAACGCTGAAGAAAAAAATCATTCCCTCACTCGTCATCTAATGTTACAAGTTTTTCGAAATGATGTCTTCTCATGTGTTACTTATTTCAATCCTCTTAGCGAGAGCAGTTTTCACTTTTTTTTTGTTTGGTACACACACACAACTCACGAAAACCAATTTTCAGAGAGCTTGAGTTTCGTCAGTGGGCAGAAAAGTTTGCATTTGTATGAATAGCTGGAAATCTAAGCACAATAATTTTTATTTTGTTTATATTTTATATGATTATTTTTGAAGTCTGCGTTGGCTTAATTAATCGAACGGAACTTGAAATTTGACTGTAACTGCTCTTTGTTTTTGAGATTTTGAATTAATAATTTCTTGGAACAAATTCATTATTCTTAAAGGTCCCTGGAACAGCCGGGCTCTTGGTCTAAAACAGTCTCTTGATTTAAAAGAGTATCAGATTTGCCCCGATTTTCAATAAAATATTCCTCACTATCTCGTTTTTTTTAATTTAAGTAAGTAGTTAATATTAGATTCTTTAAGAAAATTGTTTATTTAATTTACTTCTAAAAAAAATAGTAAAAAAATAGTTTATGAAGAATTGCTCTTCCAAGTTACATTCAATGCGATAGACGCAGTCACCCATTTTTGTGAATATTCCCAATTCTTGTGAATGTTATTGTATTCCTTGAGTATGCTCATGCTATTGTTGGTTTGAATGGTAAAATGTCCAGGTCTTCAATTACTGTTTAGCAACGGATTCCGAGACTACCACTTTGGGATGATTTTACACCGGAAAGGGGTGTCAGGAATGAGTCATATGAGCTCAATTCCGGAGATCACGCTCAGTAAAATGTAAACATCACCCTTCCATTCATCACTTTCCCCCTATTTTGATGAAAATAATTCCTCCCGGCGCATGCGCAAAAGCGCGGAAGGTTTCCGAATCCGTTGTTAAACAATAATTAGAACATTCCCGACTTGCTCTTCCCCATTCAATATCGATAGAGAGCAATGGATTGAAGTTCAGAAAATCTAAACAGTTTAGAGTCCTTTATCAGGGAGAGTCCGTTAGTCCTTATTTTATCTATTCAGAGAAAAAACCGCAAATTTGGTTGCATGTGAAGGGAAAGTTCGAAATATTTCAAGCGAGCGGGCTCTCCATTACAAAATAAACAAATGAATGAAAATAAATAATGTTGATTAAATTGTTTTCCCTCTAACTCAGTTTAATCATTTTTCGATTCTCGCCCCATATGCAGGCTGGAGATGAAAAAAGATCAGGCGAAAAAATATATACAAAAGAACAAAAAATATAATTACAGAAATCAAAATAAAGACAAGCATATTCTATATTACACAAAAATAAAATGTTATCCTTTAAAATCGGCAAATGCATGTAAGTAATACAAAATGCAAACAATCAATGATTTAAAAATTTTTTTTTATAAAATTATTATTTAAAAAGAAAGCAGAATTAAAACTGGACAAGAAAAATTTTTTTAATATTATACAACAATTAAAATGAATAAAAGAATTTAATTGAAAAAAG
This sequence comes from Araneus ventricosus, assembly GCA_013235015.1. Classification (NCBI taxonomy): domain Eukaryota; kingdom Metazoa; phylum Arthropoda; class Arachnida; order Araneae; family Araneidae; genus Araneus; species Araneus ventricosus. Next base: position 20,810 of record BGPR01005349.1, read on the forward strand.
AAATGAAGTTAGATTCCTTGTTTTTGTTGTATGCTTTTCGTTTACTTCAAATTACTATTGGAATGCTTGTATTCCTTTTTAAATTGTGGCTTTATTGGTATATCTGTCTAAGTAATACAAAACTTATTTATATATTAATCATTTAAAATTCATTGGAAGGGGTACGTATATATTATGCAAGTTAATATGCAAAGGCGAATCCCCAAAATATCAGGTTGATAACTAGCCTAGCAGGTCACAGATGTAACTAGTGATCAACCACAGTCATTCGGTATTAATCGATTTGAGTGTTCCAAATGCATCTCTGGACATCGAAGCAGGTGAACCTCACCCGCTCCCACCAGCAGGTGCTGTCCTCCAGAATTCGCAACACTCCCCTTCCTTTTCACTTGTATTATTTCGGCGCATCCATGTTGTAAGTTGTCGGAATAATTCCAAAACCCATAAAATGCCCCCTGGAGGGACTCTCGCATGGGCAGATGGCCCGTCCGACCATTCATCATTCAAACCGTCTCGAATCATTTGTTACTGTGTGTGTCCGAAGTGTTGTCGTCCCGGCCAGTTTTTCTATTACTAGATGCGAACAGGAGGGCAGAGTCGTTCTGTAGCTGGATGAATGAACTCATCCGTGTGAAAAAAAACCCTTGATTCTCGTTTCAGAATCAACAACCGGAATTGATTTTAGACATTAATTGTGTTTAAGTTCACTCTTCGGGGACATACATGTGAGTAATGAGTCTCAAATGCACTTCTTTCAATAAAGAAAACGTATAGAAGTTATATACCCCAAAATTTTCAATGTTTTAGTACAGTTTAGTTCCCTTTTTTATTATGCCTTAAACCTTTTTTTTTCCCCTTTTCTTTTTGGTATTGATCCAATTTTAACTCAAAATTCGCAGTAACATTGAAAAGTAAAATAATAACACAAATACACAACAAGAAGTTTTATTCGACCTTTCCAAATTTATGTTAATACATCAAAATGCATCAGTAACGCAGAACCAGAAATGGAGAATTAACTATGATCCCCAGAAGTCATATTTGACTTTTCCAAATTAGTATTAATATATTAAGATTCATCAGTACCACGGAATCAGAGGAGCGGAATTACACCTAATCTCCAAATCCTCTCAATTCAGAGACGTAGCAATTTGTATCTCAGAGAGAATAACCTTTCCAAATTTATGTTAATACATCAAAATGCATCAGTAACGCAGAA